>NEWO01000061.1:1360875-1371492 GCA_003013225.1 Phalaenopsis aphrodite
GTGACACAAACACTAAACACAAGACATAAACACTAACACACTTAAAAACATGACTCCAAACACACAATTTTTAACACTTAACTTAATGTCACTCTTCATTATAAGGAACAAATTCTTATCTCCCAGTAGTCTCTCCAGGAATATAGAGTTGATAAAACGGACGGTGGTGATGAGCTCTAATACTAGCATCTTCGATCCACTTTTGCTTAAGGAACATTGCCTTATTCGCTTCCTCTACATAACTGATATGGTTGAGTTGCATCTTAAGTTGCCACCCAATATGCTCTATATGAGCATGCAATTTTAGTCTCTAATACAGATATAATATTCTTCATTTGGTTGATCTTCTCTAATATCCCTTCAATACTAAAGGCTAAGAAAATGTTATACATCTCTTGTGCACTTTGATTGATGAACTTCTTCCTCACGGCTTCTTCCTTCTTCAAATCCATCTCCCATGAAGTCATTTTCTCTAAATCTCTCTCTTTCTTAGACTTTTAGGGCTAAAAATAATCCAGGGGTGAAATTTCTTCACAAACCCCTTCTATTTATAGGCCTAATTCCCCCTCATAACTTCTAGGCACGACTAGCAACTATCAAGACACGTTTATTCCAACTCAATTGTAGTTACACCTTCTAGAAATCAAAATTTGCACCTGTGATTAAATTGCTGCATTTAAGCACTGGATCTGGCTCTTAAGCGCCAGTGCACATTTTGGCACCAGTTAATTTAACATCCAAATTATCATTCTAACATGTCTAGGTCACTAAAAAAAGTTTAAAAATCATTACTAGCACATAATAAACTCAAAAATACTACTCCAAAGTTTTTAATCAGACTCAAAATAACAATCAAAGCAAAAACAAATTGATAACTATGGGTTGCCTCCCACAAAACACTTAGTTTTACGTCTTTAGCCCGACATAACCGGTGCTCATTTTAGTTGACCCAACATCATTCCATCGTTATATTTATGTTGATCCCCTATATAATAAGGTTTCATTCTATGACCATTCACTTTAAAAATTTTCTCAGAATTAGGATCTTTAATATCCATAGCTCCATAAGGATAAACTTTTATCACAACAAATGGGTCCATCCACCTGAACTTGAGTTTGCCTGGAAATAATCTTAACCTTGCATTATATATCAAAACTTGGCTAAAAAATTTTTAGTAAGAATCTTTTGATCATGCAACATTTTCATATTTTCTTTGTAAATCTTAGCACTCTCATAAGATCAATTTTTTATCTCTTCAAGCTCATTTAATTGTAACAATCTTTTCTCACTAGTATCTTTTAAATTATAATTGAACTCTTTAATAGCTCAATATGCTTTATGCTCAAGTTGAACTGGTAAGTGACAAGCTTTCCCAAAGATTAGCCTATATCGGGGCATTACTATAGGATTTCTATATGCAGCCCTATAAGCCCACTAAGCATATTCAAGTTTGACTGAGCAATCCATTTTTGTTGGATTCATAGATTTTTTCATAATTCTTTTAATTTCCCGATTGGATAATTTAGCCAAACCACATATCTGAGGATGATAAGCAATAACAATCCTAAGATTTATATGATATTTCCTTAATAACTTCTCTATAATGGCATTTTTGAAATGACTTCCCCCATCAGTAATGATAACTCTAGGCATCCCAATTCTACAAAATATGTTTGTTTTCAAAAATTTTGCAACACTTTGAGCATAACATCGAGGTAAAGCAACAACTTTTACCCATTTGGATACATAGTCCACGACTAACAGAATATATAAATTTTCAAAAGATGGTATAAATGGTCTCATGAAATCTAATCCCCAAACATCTAATATTTCAACTTCTAGCATATAATTGAGGGGCATCTCATTTCTTCTAGAAATATTGCCTACTCTTTGGCATCTATCACAAGTTTTGATATAAGCATTAACATCTCTAAAAATTACAGGCCAATAAAATCCAGATTGTAGAATTTTGTATGCTCTTTTATTAACACCAAAATGTCAACCAAAATCAGAATTATGAAATTTTTGGATAATTTCATAAGTTTCTTCTAATGGTACACATCTTCGAATGATCATATTCTTTCTTTGTTTATATAAATTGGGTCATCCAAAAAATAAGCCTTAGCTTCAGAAATAAATTTCCTCATTTGTTGGTATGTCATTCCAGAGGGCTTAAGATTACTAACAATATAGTTCACAATGTCGGCATAACACGGAACACACCATTAATTTACAGTGAGCAATTTTTCATCTGAAAAATGTTCATTAATTTCTTTTTCAAAACAGAGTGATTATTCTAATTCAAATCTGGACAAATGATCAGCAATTTAATTTTCAGTTCCCTTATGATCTACTATTTCAAAATCAAATTCTTATAAAAGAAGAATCCATCTTATAAGTTTCGATTTAGTATCATTATTTTTCATGAAGTACTTAATAGCAGAATGATTTGTATGCACTATACAATGAGTTTCAATCAAATATGATCTAAGTTTATCAAAGTCGTATACTATTGTTAATAACTCTTTTTCAGTTTTTGTATAATTAATTTGAGTTTCATTAAGATTTTTACTAGCATAGTAAATAACTTTAAAAATTTATCATATCTTTGTCCTAAAATAGCACCAATAACATAATCATTTGCATCACACATAAGTTTAAAAGGTTTTTCCCAATTTGGTAAAATTATAATTGGTGCAGTGATTATTTTTTCTTTTAATAATTTAAAAGCTTTTACGCATTCCTCATTAAAATTAAAAATTGCATTTTTCTCCAATAAATGACATAAAGGCTTAGCAATCTTAGAAAAGTCCTTAATATATTACCTTTAGAATCCATCATGTCCTAAAAAACTCTCAATTTCCCTTACATTTGCTGGATAAGGTAAATTAGCAATCACTTGAATTTTAGCAGGATCTACTTCCATAATATTTTTTGATATTTGATGACCTTATACAATTCCTCCTACTACCATGAATTGGCAATTTTCCAGTTAAAGACTAAATTTGTTTTTTCACAACGCATAAGAACTTTAGATAAATGTTCTAAACAGGAGTCAAATGAAGTTCCAAACTCTGAAAAGTCATCCATAAAAACATCAATCCCTTTTTCAATTAAATCACAAAAGATTGTCATCATACATTTTTGAAATGTAGCAGAGACATTACATAAACCAAAGGACATTCTTCTAAAAGCAAACGTATCATAAGGGTGGGTAAATGTGTTTTCTCTTGATCCTCAGGAGATATTTGAATTTGGTGAAAACTGGTATATCCATCCAGAAAACAAAAGTATTTATGTCCAGCTAGTCTATCCAACATTTGATCTATATAGGGTAGTGGAAAATGATCTTTTCTAGTGGTAAGATTTAATTTTCTATAATCAGTGCATATTTGCCACCCTATAACTCGTTTAATAGGTATTAACTCATTATGCTCATTCACAGTTATAGTTACTCCTCCTTTCTAAGGAACATAATGAATTGAACTAACTCATACACTATCTGAAATAGGGTAGAAAATTCCAGCATCTAACCACTTTAAAATTTCTTTCTTAACAACCTCTTTAATAACAAAATTTAATCCTTTTTGGATCAGCCTTGGGTTTATAGCTTTCTTCCAGATTAATTCTATGCATACATTAAGTAATAGATCCTCTTTTGATTCTTCAATTTCTTCTCTCTCTACTTCAATCTCTTTTTGAACCCTACCTTCCAACTCTCTTCCACTTCTAAGTTGTACAGCTTTAACTTGCTTTTTATTCTTGTCTTTTGGATTTGATTCAGTATTACTAGGAAGTGTTCCTTGGGATCTAATACTTAATGAACTTGTGATTTGCCCAAGTTGATTCTCAATATTTCTAATTGTAGCTCATTGACTTTGTAACTGATTACCCATTTGTAAGACCACTTCTTCTATAGACAACTTCTTCTCCTTAAACTGTGTATTATTGTTGAAACCTAGAGGATAAGTAGATTTATAATTATATTCCCTTGATTGTTCCAGTTTCTCAATGAGTTTACTTGGTTGTTCCCCCATTGCTGATTATTACCACCCGAATTATTTTTCCAGTTAAAGTTGGGATGATTCTTCCAATCTGGGTTATAATAATTGAAATATGGGTTATTTTGATTATTATTTATGACATTCAAAGTTTCTAATGATGCTTGAGAATCTACCATTTGACCTAATGAATTCTCTTTAATCATGGAAATTGGTTGAGAAAAATTCATTCCAAATTGGTCTAACTTCCTTAAAATTGCAGCAACTTGATTTGCTAACATAGTAAATGCATCAGTTTCATGAATATTGGCTACTTTCTTTGGATTCACCTTCTTAAAAGGCCATTAAAAATTATTAGTTGCCATCTGTTCAATTAAAGCATAAGAGTCATGAAATGGTTTTGACATCAATGAACCACTAGCAGTAGCATCGATAATAGATATAAGAGAACCAATTAATCCATTATAAAAGGTTTGAATTATTAACCAATCTGGTATAGCATGGTGTGGACACTTTCTTAAGAGCTCTTTAAATCGTTCTCATGCTTCATAAATAGATTCCCCTTCAAACTGATTAAAAGATGTAGTATTATTTCTAAGCTTCGCAGTTTTTAATGGTGCAAAATAATTAGCAATGATTTTTTGTGCTAACCAAGTTCTGATAGATCCAGGTGCTAACGAATTCAACCACATCTTAGCTTTATCCCATAGTGAGAAAGAAAATAATCTAAGTCTTATGACATCATCTAAAACACCATCGTATTTAATTGTAGCACATAATTTTAGAAAATTAGTAAGATGTAAATTTGGATCTTTAGCTGGTGATCCCCCAAACTGATTATTTGATATCATTTAAATAATAGCAAGTTTAAGCTTAAATGAATTAGCCACTATAGTAGGTTTTTGAATACTACAACAGTGGTTGACATAATCTCTTAAAGGTCTAAACTCTTGATGAATTTTAGCATTTTGATTATTTTGGTTTGTCATTTCGACAATTTTTTTTATTTTTCAAGATTTTTAATTTTTTTTTGGTTTTTCTGATTTTTCTAATAGTTTTTTCTAATTTAGAATCGTAGGGGCACTAGTCCTTCAAAACTTGAACTACGCATACACTAACATAAAATAAAATAAAATAAAACATTCAAAATAAGATACAATATTTAAAGTTTAATTAAGACTATCTAAAAATAGAAATTTACTTAGTTTTAAACCCGAGAGGCAACGCCGCTAAAAACTTGATCCTGACTTAATGCTTATGCACAGTATAACAGTAGTTCTTATTGTATTTTTCACTTATATTTTCTTATTTTGCAACAAAACCAAAAACATGATCCTAAAGAAAAATAAGAATTTAATTTTTTAATTCATATATATTTATATTGGGATACTACGCAAGTATACATATCGTTATCAAGTAATATAAAACTTTTTGATTAAGACCTGAATCTCGAACCCACAGATAAGATTATGCAATATGCACTTTTTTGAAAGTTTTTCTATTTTTAAAAAGATAATTACTTAAACTAAAAATGATTTTTGCAGGAATTTAAAATTTAAATATTTTTGGTATTTTTGATATTTTAACGAAATAATAACAACTTAAAAAGATAACTAAAGTTTTTGTAGAAGAAAAGTACTTACTATGAAAATATCTTTCTTCTTATCTTGAATCAGTAATAAGTATAGGAATTCTGTTATGGAAGTATGCAAATTGTGTTGTGTCAAATAGGAAGAATAATATTCTCTACCCTTACTAGGGATGCTATAAGGAATATTGGCTAATTTAAAGTTTGAATTATTCTGAAGACCGACTAGGCAGGGAAGATACTAGCTCTCACTCTAGAGTTCCCTCGATTCCCTCCACCTGGGGCTAACATTCTCGTATCAGAACCTAAAACAATAAACTAAGTTGGGGGCTCTAACTTGTCACTTTAAAGTCCTCTAACTCTACACCCATCAATGAATATTTTCCTATTTATTTGCACTCAATCATATGAACTACATTCTCATTCATGCAACCTCATGTGATTCTTTTCAGTTGTTGACTAAGACAATACCAGCCTAGTTCTTACATGTTATCACAACAAATTTTAAAATCTAAATTGACCAAATCAAGAAGTAAATGAAGTGCATGGATTTAAATCATCACAACTTCTTTCATCATTAAAGATCGATACTCTCTACAACTTCTATCCAAAACTTAATTACTTATCATTTTAAGAAGAAAGATAAAGAAAACTACTCAGAATCCATGAAGAAACAAAACCACACTTTGGTTTAAGAGAAGAAATCATTGTAGAACCAACAACAAGTCTCGATTAAAACTAAAAGTAGTCTAAAACAAAAAGATAAAAACTTAACTCAAGTCCTTCACCAAACTCTTGAAGTTCCTTTGAATCTCTTCTCTTTTATAATCGCTCAAAACAAAATAATAAAAAGGATAAAGTAAATAAAAAGTGGTTCCTGAAAATCTTTCCGAACTAACTCGCCAGATAAGAACTTTCAAAACTTACCAATATTTCCATGACTCTTTTCTAAGTCCTCTCTTCTTTCTTTTATAGTTTTCCAAGAAGTGCCTTGGGATCTCTTCAAAATATGTCTTGATTCGATGTATCTGCCCAAGAGACTCATCCTTTCATGATAATTTTTGTCCATTGTGGTTACAACCACCTATTAAGCCAATGGATGCCTTAAAAACCTCTTTAAAATTCATGAAAACTGATTTTACTCGTCTAGTAACTGTCACTGGCGCTTAAGCGCGGGGCCTCGGCGCTTAGGCGCGGCCCTCTCTGTTTAACCGATGCGTAAGCGCCGGATCGGGCGCTTAGACGCCAAAACTCTTTTGCACAATTTTTTACATTTTTGCTCCAAATTTGTTCCTTTTTCACACCTTTAAACAATTTTTTTCATTTTTACTTGTATTTGTAAGAAAAACAAAAAATGTCTTTTATTAAAGCGCAATATCTCAAAAATAGGTATAAAAATGTGTTTTAAAATACTATAAATTTTAGGTGTATCATGTAGCGTAGGCCCTCTTCAAATAATATCTTTTGGTGTCTATACTTCAGGACTATCTTAAGCAAACACAACATATAATAAGTATTGATCATAAGGATATGTCGTCGTAGGAGGTCTCTTTGAACCAAGAACAAAATAAATTTGATTTTGAATTTTGATTTTGTTACAAAGGTTTTTCTACAGGATCATTCTCGTATATTTTTTCGGGTTAAGTATGATTTGATTTATTTTAGATAGCTCTTATATGTTTTATTTTACAAAGACTTTTCAATGTAAATATTTTCATAGTGATTCATTGTGTTTTTTCTCAGTTTTTCTCCACCTTCGATTCATTTTTTTCTTCCCTTGTTTTTTTTCCAAGAGAGAGTGATCTAGAGAAAGGGATTTCGAAGAAGAATGAGAAGACAATTTTGGGCTCAAAACAAAATAAGGCGTGAATATTATATTTATATATCAACCATCTAAAATATTAACTATAATATTTTAATTATCCAAATTTTAATAATAATATTTTAAATATTTTTTTTATTATAATCACATTTCTAAACTCATTGATGGATAATTTGAGTGAAAATTTTGGACAATTAAAATGTTGGGCTGGTAGAAATGTTTTGGATGGTGTTAAAAAACCCAAAATTAAAACTAGAAAATAATATTTGCTCGTTTGTAACCAGCAACCAGAAGATCCTATTTGGAAACTTATGATCGCTCTGTAGAACAAATTCATATCTGAAGCGATCCAGTTTGGGGATTCGAAGTGGACTCAAAGCCCCGGAGGTTTTGGCTACTTTCCATCTGGAATTAGGGTTTTTGAAGCATTTTGTGATTTGGATATCGGATTTAGGAAGAAATGCTTGGGGATTCGTCATCGGAGTCTGGAGGGGACGAAAAGGAAAACGAGTTCGTCGAGGTCGATCCTACAGGTCGCTACGGACGGGTGCGGAATGTTTCTGAATCGATTCCTTTGATTTACTTAAATTTATTTATATTCATGTGCCTTTCTTCGTTCTGATTGATATGCGACATTTAAGAAAATGACAATTTTTTTATTTATTTCCTTTTTCATTGGATCTTCTATTTTTTTTATTATGTAAAATATTTGTTTTCCTTGCAGTACAATGAAGTTCTGGGAAAGGGCGCATTCAAGACTGTGTATTATTCTGTCTATCTTTTGAAGTGCTCCCTATTTTTTCATTTTGTTCTTCGGTTTATGAATGGCGAAGTTGCATTAAGTTCGGTTCTTTGATTAATGGCTTATGCATGACAGCTATAAGGCTTTTGATGAGGGAGAGGGAATAGAGGTTGCTTGGAATCAGGTGAAGCTTGTTGATGTTCTGCAAAATGCTGCTGACATGGAAAGGCTCTACTCCGAAGTTCATTTGCTGAAGACTTTAAAACACAAGAACATAATTAAATTCTATAGCTCATGGGTTGACACGAAAAATGACAACATAAATTTCATCACTGAGGTCTTCACTTCAGGGACCTTGCGCCAGTCAGTTCATTCTTTCTTCCTCCTTTATTCCGTTTGTGGTTTCTGGTAAACATTTTGTGTTTACAGATTTTAATGATTATTTCTTTAAATCCTTCTAGGTATCGGAAGAAGCATAAGCATGTTGACTTGAGAGCACTGAAGAATTGGTCAAGGCAGATCTTGTGTGGCCTTCTTTACCTGCATAGTCATGATCCCCCTGTTATTCACAGGGACCTGAAATGTGACAACATATTTGTCAATGGAAATCAAGGAGAGGTTAAGATTGGTGACCTTGGTTTGGCAGCCATTCTACGCCAATGTCACTCAGCCCATAGTGTTATTGGTGAGTGGAGAAAACATTGATGATGCATGTTATTTGTTTTTTTTTTGTTAAATTTTTAATTTTTTAATTTTTTTTTTGGTGATGCTAGTTTTGCTTCTGTTGCTGTTGCAAATTAGGCTAAACTTGAGTGCTATGTTTTTATTTGTTTTGATGAATTTCTTTTCTTTCTCAGGTACTCCTGAATTCATGGCTCCTGAACTTTATGAAGAGGAGTATAATGAGCTGGTTGATATTTATGCATTTGGGATGTGTTTGTTAGAACTTGTGACCTTTGAATACCCATATGCGGAATGTAAAAATGCAGCACAAATATATAAGAAAGTGACTTCGGTACACTCCTGCGTAATATATTCTGATTGATTAAATTCAGCATTTGAGATTATTAACTATCATGATTGTAACAGATAATGATTCGACAGTTTGAGTTGTTTTTCTTTGAAGGAAAAGTGGAAAACCTATTATATTCTTTTTCTTTTAAAAGGTTTACTAAAATTTGATTCACATGAAATTTAGATTTACATAGGGAAGTATGGAGACCTATTGCAGTATATATTTTTGCCGTCTGTTTTCATGCATGTTATCATGTTGGCCATCACTATGGTATTTTTCTTCTTGTTTCTTTTTCAAAATTATAGTTTTACATGTAATCTTATTGAATTAAATTGAAATTGACCATAAATTAATTTTGAGCTGATTTCAAGTTTGACTTAAATACTTTTCAAGTCAACTCAAAATCTGACTCAAAATATTGCATACATGTAATATATGCACTATACAATGTATATATTATATGTATGTAATATAACATATCTATAATCAAAATTCCAAAATCACTCAAAAGTTGGCTTGAGTTGAAGTATCATTATTAACTTTTAATCTATTTCTAGTCGATTTCATGTTTCACTTAAGTATTTAACTCATACATTTCAAGTCAAATTAAAATGTGTATGTACATAAAATATATTAATATGCTATTTATATAAGATATATATCTATTATGATATATTTTTTTAGTTTATTTATATATTTACATAAAATTAATAAAGCCAAACTCATGCAAACTGTTTTCATAATCAATTATAATAGCACATTTAATTGTTATTTGCCTTGACCTAGTTATTTGAATTTTTTTCTTAAGAATGATCTTCCTCCCTTCACTATTATTTTACTTTTAAAAGGTTATTGTCAAGTAAGAAATTCAGTATACCCCCATGTAGAGTGGCATGCTATATTTCATCTCACCCGTGTCTTAAGGATCACGCAAGTTTCATTACTTGTTTTTTTTCTTACTAACACACTTTTTGGGTTTTTCTTGATATTAGCTGTGTCCAGCCATTTTAAAGCATTTGTTTCCGAATAACAATAAAGTGATTATTTATAATGATTGGTGCTTGAATAAGAGAAATTATGATCAGAGATTCAGCTAAAGCCGACAAGCTAAAACAATTGGGAACTGGAAGTTTAAAGTTATATTTGTGTTATGCCATGTACTTTATATAGATAGTGACCTCTTTTCACAAATTTGTGATATCAACTCTTTTGAAGCAGAGATATTGCAAATTATATCTGTACACAAGCCAATGTCAGGCATTGCCCTGTTTAAGCTTGACTTAATTAAAGTTGAGGTTTAAAGTTGTTGTTCGAGCCTATTTATTTATTTTCTTATTATAAATCAAAAGCAAGATTTAATTAAGCTTAGTTAGACATGGGTGACTTGAGTTCTACATAGTTGATCATTCATCGTATTAACTCTTTTTAGTTTTTACTAGTCAAGCTTA
>NEWO01000061.1:1372212-1389267 GCA_003013225.1 Phalaenopsis aphrodite
CTCGAATTTTTTAAACAAGCTCAAGTTTGAACACATAAGCTCGAGCTTGACTCATTCGAATTTTATAAGCAAGCTCAAGCTTGAACACAACCTTGGCTCGGTTGTTTTGCAGTCCTAGGGAAGGGTTGGGGGGAGAGGGTATAGTATGAGTTGGAGAGTGAGATTTATGATTAACTTATTTTGATTATTATGATTTGATATTTTAATCTTTTATTTTGATGTCTTAAATTTTTTTTATTATTTAATATTTTTATAACCGATCTTATTTCTTGATTTTACTTTGCTCAATTAATTATTTTTTACTTTATTAAAATGTCATCATATCACTTTTTTAATTTTTTAATTTGTTAGAATTTAAATATGTTATTTCTTACTTCATAGTTTACATGTTATATTTAATATAATATTTATTAATATAGATAATTTTTTAATTTGAGATTTATGCCTTAAAACACCTTGAGGCTTTGCCTGCCCTCATGAAAAAAAGCACCTTAACTCCCTATTGTGAAATTCAAATCTTGGAAATTACTAAAATTTGACTTGAATGACTATTATGCTTCATGTTAAATGAGATATTAGGTTCAGGATAGCTGTGTTGAAGATTGGCTGAGTTCAAGTTAGGCTTTCTGACTTATTTAATAAACAACTCGGGTTTGGTTCATGTAGATTCGGGTTGGGTCATTCAAATTATGTTGGTCAATTTTGTGTCAGATTTAAATCCGATTAGTTAACCCATATTGACAACGCTAGTTATTGGGTTTTCTTCTATTTTTTTTTTATCTTTCTTAAAATATATGCTCACACATAGGCTTCATTCATATTATTGCCAGGGATTCTACATACGTACTATACAGCAACATTCTGTATAGTTATTTATTGAGGCTCTTTCTTTTTTTCTTGAAGGGTATCAAGCCTGCATCATTGACCAAGGTGAAGGACCCTGGGATAAGACAATTCATTGAGAAATGTATTGCTAATGCTTCTGAAAGAATGTCTGCTGACGAATTGTTGAGGGATCCCTTTCTTCAAATGGATTCCGAAAATGATATCTTATGTAATTCCAGACCATTAGATCACAACAGTTCAGGTATTTTTGTCCTGACAAGCTCTCTCTTTTACTATGTGCTTAGACTGAAATTTTTAGAAGTATTATGAAAATATCTATGAAGTTGTTTATTTCGTATGGCTCTTAATTTTGTTTTTTTGTTCCTAATGTATGATTAATGACACAGATACCATCATGCAAGAAACATCTACAGGTGGAATAGACTGCACGGTGGAAGGTCAAAGAAAAGATATTAAAACACTTTTTTTGAAGCTAAGGATTGCAGATTCTACAGGTTTTGCACCAGATACTTATATTATCATTTGGATTGGTTGATTTTTGATAACGTGAAAGTTGTGCTGCCAGGTCAAATTCACAATATCCACTTTCCATTTAATATTGAAGCGGACACATGCATTAGTGTGGCTGCTGAAATGGTTGCAGAGTTAGATCTTACTGATCAAGATGTAAGCACCATTGCTGATATGATCAATGCAGAAATACAAGTTCATTTTCCTGGGTGGGCTCCAGGAACTCTTGGTGATGATCCTGACAATGAGGCTCCATCAAATAAAGAAGATTTTAAAGCTGAAGATGAGACTCATGCTACTGGCGATCTTTTGTTGGAACGACTACCTGCTGGGAAAAAATATTGGTCTGATTTTCCCAATGGATCACGTAGTAACTCTGCCTTTGGACAAAATTTGGTGTTAAGTCCTTGTGACAGCGATGATGTTTTGGAGATGAAAGATAATTTATATTTCCGGGATGATTATTCTCAAGGTTTTGCTTTAGTTGAACGGGAAAGAAGCCTGAGGCATTCCATCACCAGCTATCGAGAAAAAAATCATGCTTCAGGAAGCTTGTCCTCCAGTAGTCTGGTTGCCAAGGAGCTTATTGAGGAATCTACTATCTCTGATTCCATTGAAAACCAAATGGAAGCATTCCGAAATGATGATACTAATGTGTTGTCAGAGAATGAGTCCAAAGCTCTCGAGTCTGTTATACTCAAACTAGAGGAACTTTTGCTTAAGCAACAAAAGGAAATTGATGATCTTAGAGAAAGACATGATTTTGCCATAGCAGACACGTTGAGGGAATTGCCTCTTGAGCTACAAAATAGAGCCTTCAGGATATGCCACCTGAAAATTCTTGATTGCAGTATGAAATCTAAGAGTGAAGTAGCATGGAAGTATCTTTGAATTCTTGATCGGCCATTCATTAGGGGGTCTTTTACTTTGGAGAAATGGTTGCGTAGTACACTAGATAACTTGTTTGATTTGTTCATGTAGAGCTAAAGAGAAAAAGAAAGAATGTATTCTGCTAGATATTTGGAAGGCATCTTTCCAGGTAATTGGGGGGTGTGTTGTGCATTGCACTTTTCAGTCAAAATTCAAATAAATGCTAATAATTTAGTTTAAATTGGCTTCTTATATTTGATGGCTACCAAAGATAATTCCATATCACGAAGTGTGTATATTACTACTTTTTTATGTGTCCATGCAGTGATGGATTTCATATGGTGTATGTTTCTTTTCTACTATATAAAAGCTGGACTTGCAGCTTAAACATTTTGTCTAAATATATTCAAAATAGAAAACAGCCTTAGTCATCATTTGAAATCACATTTGGTTTTTATTTTTCCTATTATTAGTGTTGCATGATTGATACCTCTGAAGTGTCAGGAGTATCCCTAAAAATTTATTTGTTACTAACTATATCAAGATCATGCGGGTGTCGAAAATGAATACAAGATCATCAAAGTCATTCTCAGCAGTTGATTAGGACGGGTATGTATTGTTTCTGATTTATATATTCTTAATAATGCAAAACGTGTTTACTTGATTTATTCTGATTCATGTATATGATCTTAAAAAGTGATCTCTTTGTGATGTTTTTCTTGCTTATTGAATCTTCAGTGTTCATTTTGTGAAGTATAATGGTGTGTTGGGAAAGGGCTCGTTCAAGATGATGTATTCTGCTGTCCAGATTATGAATTGTTTTTTTTTTTTTGGTTAAGATTTATGGATGGTGAAGCTGCCTTATGTTTGGTTCCTTGATTCCTGCATGGTTGATTTCAGATACAAAGTTTTTGATGAGAGGGAGGGAGTAGAGGATGCTTGGAATTGGCTGACACTGCTGATATCCTAAATAACGTTGATGACTTGGAAAACTACTCTGAAGTCCACTTGCTCAAAACTCTAGACTCTAATTCCCAGTAACATAATTAAGTTATATAGTTTAAGGGGTGGGTATCCATCCCTACAAAATCAAATTCATCTCTGAGGTCTTCACCTTAGGAATCTTGAGTGAGTTAACTCCTTTGTTCTTGTTTTGTTCCCTTTTCTGTTTTTTGTTCCCTTTCCTAATTTTTGTTCCCTTTACTAATTTTTGTTCCTTACTGTTTATATATATATATATATATATATATATATATATATATATATATATATATATATATATATATATATATATATATATATATATATTGGCCAATTCTTCATTACACTCAAGTCAACAAGCTTATGTTTATGAACAAGTAGAACGTTTTTAAAGAACTATACTTATATATATATAAGTATAGTTCTTTAAAAACGTTCTACTTGTTCATAAACATAAGCTTGTTGACTTGAGTGTAATTAAGAATTGGCCAAGCAAGGTCTCGTCTTGTTGTGGTATTTTATTATTATCAATCAATATTATCAAAAGATAATGTGATACTCATTGTTGACCTCATTTTTTGTCACATAAGTCTTGCACAAGTAGAACGATTTTTGGCCAAGCAAGGTCTTGTCTTGTTGTGGCGTTTTAGTATTATCAATCAATATCATCAAAAGATAAAGTGATACTTATTGTTGACCTCATTCTTGGTCACATAAGTCTTGCACAGACATCATCCCTTGATTCTACACAACAAAATTGGTCAAAAGGGGAGTCTGCCTCACGCCAGGTTTGGGCCCGACCATGCCCCAAAGTACCTCGGAGTGGTCTCACCAGGCTTGGGTGTGACCACGTTCAGGCAAAGCGACTTCTCATGTCAGCTATCTGTGGGCTTCGTCTACAGATCATACCACAAATCATCACACCCTTTCGCTGGCAGCGATCCGTGGCTCTTCAACCACCAGGTTGATCGTCACTGTCGACTTGCCACCTTATTGGACGGCTCCGGGAGGCTCGACCACCGCCTTTCCCACCTATAAAAGGGAGAATCACTACACTGGACTTGAAACTGTTCGGGCACCATTAGTAGAGGATGAAGAAGTGCAGAGGGAGAAGATGAAGGGAAACAATTCTTCGACCAGCCTCCTCTCCTCTCAGTAAATCCTGTTTCCTTCTTTTCTTAATTTAAACATTATTATTTAAAAGCTTTAAAGCTAGGTCAATCAACTCAAAGGCTCTAGATTAGGCATGGGTTTGGGCTCGACTCAAGTCAACCCGAACCCAGCTTAACCCCAACTCACATAGTTCAAACCCTAACCTAAACCTTAGACTCGACCCAACCTAGGTCTTACCTAAACCCTTACCTAAACCCTTGACCTGAGCCTAACAAGTCTAACCCAAACCCTAACCTAAACCCTAGACCTAACCCAACCCAGGTCTAGCCCAAAGCCTAATCTAAACCTTAGACTTGATTTTAACATGTCTGATCCAAACCTTAACCTATACCCTAGACCTGACCCAACCCAGGTCTAACTCAAATTCTAACCTAAGACCTAGCCCTTACCCTAACAGGTCTAATCCAAACCCTAACCGAAACCTTGACCTAACCCAGGACTGACCCAAACCAGACCTAGCCCAATCCTAACTTGACCTAGGTCTAATCCAAATTGGACCTGACTTGAACCTTAACTTAGCCCAGTTTGAAGCTAACCCAGACCTGACCTATCCCTAAGCTAAACCCTAAACCTAAACTAGAATCTAGCCCAAACTTGAACCTAAACCGGTTGTCAAACATAACCTTAGACTTAACCCAAATCAAACCTAAGCCAACTTGGGTCAACCCAATATAACTTGAGTCAAACTCAAACTTAATCCGGGTAAATCTAGCTTCACCCGAGTCAAATCCAAACCAAACCTAAGCCAACTCAGGTTAACCCAACTTAACCCGAGTCAAACTCAAACCTAAGCCAACCTGGGTCAACCCATCTTATCTCGAGTCAAACCCAAATCAGTGCGGCTCAACCCGGGTCAACCTAAATCAAACCCAACTTAACCCGAGCTAGCTTATGTCCAACAGAGACCCAAGTTAGCTGACCTATTTCATACCTTAGCTCAATTTTGAGTAAACTTAAGCTGGAAAATCAACTTACATCTGCCCAACCCGAACGCAAGTTTAATCCAAAGTTAAAAATACATGTTATTTTGTATTTTATATGCTATTTTACATGTTAGCTCATGTTCCATTTTTTTTCCATGTTTCGCATGTTATCCTACGCTTTAAATATTATTTCATGTTTTATTTTATGTTTAAAAACAAAAATAACTCAAAAAAATATACTTATAACAAAAACAAGGATGAAAACCCCTCAGTTTTCTTTGTAAACCTCAAAAGAAACCAAATCTCAAATAAAACAAATAAAACGAAGAAAAACAAAACGTAGAAAGCTAAGATTTTTTAATATGATTGACAAAACCTAGTAATCAAACAAAATATTCATGAAAATATTGAAATTTAAATGAACATCTAAAACACACCAACATAAAGAACGAGAACGAAATTTAGGAAGATCCGACATGAACTTTAGGCTCAGCTAACTTAGTCACCGAATTGAGGGCCACACACCTACCTTAGGTTAGTCTTAGTATACAAGCCTATGTTAGTTCAAGTACTAGTTAGTGTTAAGGACTAGGATATACAAACAACAAACCAACCCCTAGACTAACGAAATATCTTAGAATGAAGTAACCCATGGTTACCGACGAATGTATTTCAGACTGCTTCGAAACTACCAATCCTCTATGCTCCCACATTTGAAGGAGTATTTCTGGTTATGGACTGGTCAAAGTTCCCGGGACGACAAAAGCCATGAGCATCTTGACCGGAGACATTATTTCAAAAATTTAGTTTAGTCCGCCTATAGAACTTATGGAGTTTAGGATCTTCTCATCTAGAAATCCTTCCCTACCCAAATTTATCCTTAGTCTAGGGTTTTCAATTATCTCTGTCAGTCAAATTCCACATCCGTCATTTACCTTTTGACCTCATCTGATCAGTCCAAATTCATCGTTAGTTTCTTCGATTGATACTTTTAAAAATGAAATCCTATTCCATATCATGGGCATTTTCGATGACATGTCACCGGATCGTAAGTCCCATCTCTCGAAACTTAATTCTTCCAATTTGGGCCCTCCAATCATGAAAGCTCGATTTGTGGCAACTTGACTTATCATATTAATCGAGAGGTTTTATTTAGTGCTTACAACTCTAAAGATGTAATTAAATACGAGGGCATGCCCTCGTATTAATGAGATCCCATAATTAAAATAAAATTATCTTACACCTGTAAAGTAAGGGAAGAATCCTGGTTCCGCGGATTCATAAATCCCAAAGGTTTTCCTCATTCGAATGATTAGATCTATTCGAAGGTAATATTTCTATCTTTGGGGATAATATATTATTCTTCAAATGTCTTTTCTGTTTATTTAGATAGAAATCTATGGTTGCCCCTCAACAATATCAAAAAAAAAATCCCACCACTTTTGTGTGAAAACTTTTATTATATTAGATATATTATATAGAAGAATGAAGATGTAGCTGATGAGATAACCTCTGTATTTAAGGTTTTGTTGTTAAAATTGAGAACTATCTCAAGAGTATTATGTAATATGATTATGTAATAGATTCTTAAAGATAAATTTTATGAAGCGGTTTTTGGGCCGGCAATACTGTATGGTTTTGAGTGTTGGGTAGTAAAAGATGGTTGATATGTATGGAGCTTAGTAGAAATGCAAATAGTTATATCTATTGAAAGGCAAGGTGATTGAAAATAAATTGATGTTGTTTAGACATGTACTATAAAATGCGGCGAATAAACCTTAGAAGAGTATATAAAATTAATTTAGGAGCAGGAAAAAGGGGGAGATATTTGTAACATTAATATAAGAGGTTCGAGATTGTCTTGCAAAGAAAATGTATTAACACCTCAGGTAATATTGAGGGGAAATAACTAAAAATTGAGGATTCATAAAACTGACCCCAAATAGTTGGTATAAGGCAAATGATGAGGAAGATCTTGTGTGGTCTTTCCTAGCTGTATAGTCATGATCACCCACCCTTGTTATTAATATGTGCGCCTGAATGCAAAAATCATTTTTGTCAATGGAAATCCTATATTTGTGATTTGCGGAGTAGTCATCATTAATGATGCTAATTTTGTTTCTGTTGCCATTTCTGAATAGACTTAACTGAAATGCTTTGTTTTCACTTTTCTATGATTTTTTTTTCTCAGGTATAGCAGAATTCATTATTCCTCGACTTTATAAGAGGAGCATAATAAGCAGGTTGATATCAATGCAATTGAATGTGTTAGAGCAGGTGACTCTCTCTCTCTCTCTCTCTCTTTGTATACACACACACACTCTTACATGATTTCTTCTGATTAATTAATTTTAGCATTTTAGATTCTTGTAGCTTGTACTATCAATCATTTCTATAAACTTAGGTCAAACTTCTTAGAAGGAAACATTTTACTTTCCTTTGTCTTTGAAAATTTAATTTGCATGAACTAAAATATTTACTCACGGAGAAATGCAGACACGTTGAATTTTTTATACTTCGTATGAGAAAAATGATGTGGGGGTGTTTTTGCATGTGTTTTTTTTTACTGTCCATTAGTGTTCCATTTTTCTAAAGAATAAATGCTATTATGAATTTAAGGGCGCAGCTATAACATATAGGGTTATTAAAAATAATTAATTTTAAAATTTCGGTCGTCACTCTTTGAAATCAATTTCAACTTCATTAGTTATATTGTAAGTCAACTCAAAATATGATTTAAAATTTGTGGACCTGAAGGTATGATATGTATGATTTAATTGTTCACATGTAGGGTACATATAGGTAAACAATTCCCTCCTAGTTTACATGCATACCAAATATTTCTAATCTGAATTTGGAAAGGAATTTATTTTGAAATAAAAATAACAGAAAAACATAAATAGGAAGAGAATAAAATTAATTAATGAGTTTTTAAAGTTATCTCCTAATTCAATCTTCCTTAATAGATAGGTGGGGACGACTCACCAAAGGAAGCAGCCGATTACTTCCTAATTTTCCACACTCCCCCTCAAGCGGGTTGTAGATGTTGTAGAGACCAAGCTTGTCATTGAAATTTGAAGGGCTCAAAGGAAGAGTTTTGGTTAAGATATTAGCAGCTTGTTAGCGTTTTGGGATATAGTTCAACTGTATAACTCACTATTAACGTTTTGAAAAATGAAGTGCCCATCAACTTCAATATGCTTGGTTCTGTCATGGTGAACATGATTCTTGACAATATTTGACGATATTGATAACTGCGTGACTAACAGAAAGCATATGTATAGGCCTATTGGAGGACGTCCCAATTCCCTTAATAAGTTCTGAATTCAGATCCCTTCACAGATGCTCAAAGCGAGTAACTTATACTTTGATTTTGTTCTTCTTCTAGAAACATCTCGCTCCTTACTTTTCCATGTAATCAAATTTCCCTATACATAGGAGCAATAAATAGTGGTGGATTTTCTCTTAGTGAGTTCTTCAACCCAACTGTCGCAGTGCAGACATTTACACCTCTATTTCTGTTTTTCTCAAAAATTAATCTATAATTAGGAGTTTTATTGAGAAATTTCATAATCCTGTACAATATCTCCAAATGCTTGTCATTTGTGTCATTCATATTTTTGTTACCTGCAAAGTTTGTAATATATGGCCTTGTATGTGATAGTAGACGAGTTTTTCTATGAATCTTTAATATCTTCCCTTATCCACATATACACTTTCTTCTCTTCTATTAGTCTTTTTGTTGGAATCCATTGGAGTATTAGCAGACTTGCATTCTATCATCATTCTCTTCTTTAGTAGATCTAGGATGCATGTTTTTCGTGATATAACGATGTTTTTCTTAGACCTCTCTACTTCCATACCTATAGAAAAAAAATTCATGGTTCTTAGGTACTTGACTTCAAACACAATGGCAAGCACTTTTTTGAATTGAGAATCTTCTTTTCATCATCACCAATAAGAATCATATCATTCACATATACTATCACTGCATCAATTTTATCTTTCTGAATGTGTTTTATGAATAGTGTATGATCAACTTAACCTTGAGAATATCCTTTAGATCTCATAATCTTAACAAACTTTTCAAATCAGGCATTTGGTGATCGCTTAAGTCCATAGAGACACTTTCTAAGATTGCATACTTGTGTTTATTGGAATTATTCTCAAGCTCTAGTGCTATCTCCATATATACTTCTTCCAGTTCCCCATTTAGGAAGACATTTCTGATGCAGTCCCCATTCTTTGTTAACTGCTACTGAAAGGAAAACTCTGATAGTGTTTAGTTTGACAACTGGCGTGAAGTTCTCATAATAGTCAATTCCATAGGCTTGAGTGAAAACATTTACAACTAATTTGACTTTGAATCTCTCAATACTCCCATCTACTTTGTATTTGAGGTTGAACACAAATTTGCATCTGATTAACTTCTTATCCCGAGGTAGTTTAGTAAGAATCAATGTGCCTTTATGTTTTTGTGCTTGAATATCCTCTTCAACTGCTTAATAACTAAATTAATCATTTTAGGAATCTGCGCTCTATAAAGGTTAGAAACGAAAGCTTTGTAGGATAAGAATAACTTCCCATACCCTACAAACTCGTGAATTAGAAATTTAGAGCAGCTTTCCTTGTCACCCACATCGGGAGAGGAAGAGGATTACTCATGAGTACTAGACTTCTGAGCTGGAATTTTAACTGAATGTGAATCCGAGTTTTGTTTTGAACAAATCTGTCCTTGCAAGTATTCTTCCACCTGCTAAAGGGTTTTCTTTCTCGTGTTCATGCGAAGTTCTTTGTTATAGACTTCAGGTTGGGTTGGTTGGACATCCTGAACTAGGATATGAAGGCTAGTTGGATTATGTTGTGAGGCTATGTAGGTGTCGTCAAGTGCATCTCATAATGGATGTTCATTTGCACTCTCCTTTTGAACATCAGATTTAGGTTAGTATGATTGATTTTCAAAAAATGTGACATCTCTGGAGTTATAGCATTTTATGGTAACAGCCGTGTTCCACTTATAACCCTTTTTGTGGAGGCATATCGAAGAAAAATACACTTGATAGATTTATGGTCA
The DNA here is from genome assembly GCA_003013225.1 of Phalaenopsis aphrodite. Lineage (NCBI taxonomy): Eukaryota > Viridiplantae > Streptophyta > Magnoliopsida > Asparagales > Orchidaceae > Phalaenopsis > Phalaenopsis aphrodite. The sequence continues at coordinate 1,382,590 of NEWO01000061.1, forward strand.
AGTTTTATGCAATTTTGAGAATGAATGTGAACAAATGATACACATCCGAAAAGTTTTATGTTGTATAGTAGAAAGGAAAGCTCCAATGTGAGGATATGAGGGCTAGTTGGATTAGGTAGTGAGGCTATGTAGGTGTCATCAAGTGTATCTCATAATTGATGTTCATTTGCACTCTCCCTTTTAACATCCGATTTAGGTTAGTAGGATTGATTTTGAAAAAATGTGAAATCCTTGGAGTTATAGTATTTTTTGGTAATAGTAGAGTCTCACTTGTATCCTTTTTTGTTAGAGGCAAACCCAAGAAAAATAAACTTGAAAGATTTAGGTCAAGTTTTATGCGATTTTGAGAATGAATGTGAACCAATGATACATTCCCGATGATTTTATGCGGTATAGTAGAAAGGAAAGCTCTAATATGAGGCTTGATACCATCTAACTATGATGATGTGCTTTGAAGTTAAGTATCTGACTAATACTTCAATTGATAAGATATATTGAAGTAAGAATTGATTTCGCCAAAATATATTTTGGAATTTGATGGGAAATCATAATTGAGTAGAATATTTCAAGGAGATGCCTATTCTATTTCTTAGTCGTTTCATTTTGTTAGGGGGTATCAATGTATGAACTCACATGGATGATTTCATTTTTTGATAATACGTAAGGATATATTGAAATATTCTTTTAGATTATTAGTTTTGAGGATCTTTATTTTATATTAGAATTAAGTTTGAATCGTGTCAAAGATTTTTGCTGTTTCATATTTCTTCATTAGAAATACCTTAGTGTGATTGTCAATAAATGAGACAAATCTTCTAGCCCCACTTAGAGTTTTCATCTTGAGGTCTCCAAATATCATTGTGGATAATGTAAAAATGGTTTGAGGGTTTGTATCGGGTCATGGGATAATTATTTCAAGTGTGTTTGACAAGTTGATAAAATCTCACATTTATAAAAATTAAGAGTTTTATTGATATACAAATAATGATAAAACTTTGCGACATAATTAAAATTAGGGTGACCCATACGATAATCCTATAACATGATCTGTTTTTTGACAGATAAACAAATCAAACTCAAAAATTTGAGATAAAAATGAAGTTGAGATCATTTTTATGTTTAGAGAGAGACTTTTCTTGAGCAGGTATAAGCCTTGATATGTCTCAGCACTGCCAATCATCTTCTCAGACTCTACTACCTCAAATTCATAAGAGTTTGCAAGAAATTTAGTTACAATTTTCGTAACATGAGTAAGCTTATTGATTGAAATCAAATTGTAATCCAACCGTGGTACAATATAAAGTAGAGGAAAAAGTAATATTCTGAGTGAATTCCACATTTTTTTCAGTAGTTTTTGAGTGTGATCCATCTGCAAGTTTGATAATCTAGATATAAAAACCTATTTGGATACGAAAAATAGAGTATTGCGTTAGATAGTCGATAATCGGCTTAAAATTTTTGTCAAAAGATTGATTTGAATTGTTTAAATCATTTTTTAAATGCTAGTATGTCCCATAGAAACAACGCACCATATGACCTGAGCAGAGTGAAAAGTGTGTGAGGGTCGTTACATTGGCGCCCCAGTGTAGTGTCAAATAAGCACGAGTTCCCACATGGACTGATGCAACAAAGAAGTTAGCCCATGAAATTAATATTATGATAGATTCTTGAAATATGTGCATTCTCACATGTAAATTAATGGAATTAGTAGATATTATGATTCATAAAATGATAAATATACTATGTATTCATGAAGCTAAATGGGTTTGGGAAATAACTAAAGAGATTATTGTTTAGGTTTTAAACTGGTATTCAGGTAGGAATTGTACTAGAAATGGTGTAGGTATAATTATATATAAGAGTTTGAAATATTATGTTGTAAAAATTAATAGAATTGGAGATATAATTATAGCCCTAAAGATTATTGTTGATATTAAGAGTCTGTTTGGGGCAGCTACAACTATTTGAAGAAACATCTATGAAACTATTAGAAACTGTTTTTCGAGAAGTTGTGGTGGCCATTATAAATTTATTTTATTTTTTAGAATTTAGATTGCAGTTTTTTGACAACCACCACGCTTTAAGAGTTTATGTTAAAAAAAAAACAGTTTTCTACCATATAAATTTCTAAAAAGCAACAGAAAAACAGTTCCCCAAACAGATTGTGATGGCTGTCTGAAAAATAAAGTAGGAAGAAAGTTCCAAACATACCCTATGATTTTTAATGTTATATGTTCTTATACTCAAATAGGTTTAGATATAAGTTCAAAAGGAAAAAAAAAAGTTGAAATGACCTAGAAGAATTAATACAAATGAATTCTCTTGAAGAAATACATTTTTGGAGATTTAAATGAGCATGTAGGTATAGTGGTAGAAGATTTTAGAATTATTCATGCTGGCTGTGATTTTGGAGTGGTTAATGATGAATGTAGAATCATATTAGATTTTGTTTTAGTTTATGATTTTATTATTTCTAATATTTAAGAAAAATGATGACCATATTATTACTTATAAGAATAAATCTAAAACACAAATTAATTATTTATTTATGAGACAGATATCATCGATAGTATAAAGATTGTAAGGACATTTCAAGCGAACTCAACATCAATCATTAGTTTTTGATTTTAGAATGAGCCATAAGTAGTGAATACAATGAAATATTGTCATAGAATTAGATGAGGGCACCTGAAAGACAACTAAATTTTTTTTAATGAGTAAACTTCAAGATTTCAAAATTTGGCATGTTTATGAAAAAACTGATTCTATGTGGGATAAAGTAACAAATAATATTAAACACGTGACAAAAGATGTACTTGGAGAATCAAAATGAAAAGTTTTTATAAATAAAAATAGTTGGTGGAATAATAATCTGCAAGAGAAGACAAAATGAGAAGTGTTATAAAAATTGGAATGTAAAAAACTTAGAGAATTGAGAAAAATACAAGGTGGTCCATAAGAAGTCTATGAGAACAATTTATAACACTAATGTTTCAGTTTTTAGTGATCTTTATAATAGATTAGGTACTAAAAAAGATAAAAAATCTATGTATAAAAGCTAAAAAAAAGTTAAGATTTAATTCAAGTAAAGTGTATTAAAGATGAAAATCAAAAAGTGATTTTCTTAGAGGAAACATAGATTGAAGAGTTATTTTGATAAATTTTTTAATGAAGTTTTTGAAAATAGTCAACCTTTGTGATATTAATAAATTTAATTATAATAAAACTTTTATATTTACCAGTACATTAATAAAAAAAAAGTTGAAGAGACCTGAAGAAAATCAAGGGTGGAAAATCAGTAGGAACTGAAGATATCCCAATTGATGTGTGGAAATATCTAGGAGATTTGAGATTTTATTTCTTGCTATACTCTTAATAATATTTTAAAAACTAAAAGGATGTCCGATGAGCAGAGGAAGAGTATTTAGGTCTCCATTCTTAAGAATAAATGGGATGCACAAGAATGTGCAAATTATAGAGGAATTAAGTTAATGTATCATACTTTAGAATTATGTGGGGGGCAGGGTGACTGGATGTAGGTTAAGACAATAACAACCAAAACAACAACAATGAAACCTTAGTCCCACTATGTGGGGTCGGCTACATGAATCGTTTTTCTCTATTGCTTCTTATTTAATGTCATTTTCATTTAGTTCTAATAAATTAAGATCACTTTTTGTACAATAAGTCTAAGTCTTCCTAGGTCTACTTTTGCCTTTCTTAACATAAGTCGAATCTAAAACATCTACTCTCCTAATCGGATGATCAGATGGTCGACGTTTAATGTGTCCAAACCATTTAAGTCGACTCTCTCTAATTTTGTCTGTCACAAGGGCTACACGAATATATTCATTTCACATTATGTCTCTAAGTGTAAAGCCACTCATCCACCTAATCATTCTCATGTCGGCAACACTTAACTTAGTATTATGCTTCTTTTATAAAGGCCAACATTCAGCGTCACAGATCTTGCAGGTGTCACCACAATCTTATAAATTTTTTTTTCAGTCTAAGCGATACTTTTTTATCACACAAAAAAGTTCCCGAAGCATTACTTCACTTCAACCAACCAACTTAAATTCTACTATTAACATTCCCATCTATAACACCATCGTTTTGAACAAAAAAACCTGAGATATCTAAATCGATCACACCTTAGAATAATTTGATCACCCAAAGTTACACTTCTGTCACTAGAGCTACTAAGGCTAAAATTATATTCAATGTATGCAGATTTAGTTCTACTCAATTGAAGACCTTTAGACTCAAATGTAGACCTCCATAATTCAAGTTTTTCCTATGCTTTTTCTCTAGGCTTATCCACGAGAAGGATATCATCAGCAAAAAGCATACACCAAGGTACATCCTCCTGTACATGTCCAATAAGACCATCCACAACTAAAGCAAAAAGATATGGGCTTAAAGCCGATCCCTGCTATAATCCAACAAAAATAGGAAAAGATTTGGTCAATCCTTCTTCAGTTCGAACGCAAATAACAACTGTAGTGCGCATATCTTTAATGACTTGAATATAAGTATATCAACACCTTTCTTCTCAAGAACACTCCAAAGGACATCTCTTGGAACCTTATCATAAGTTTTTTTTTAAATCAATAATAATCAAATGTATATCCTCCTTATTTCCACTAAATTTCTTCATCAAACTCCTCACTAAATGTATAGCTTCCATCGTAGACCTGTGACCCGACCCACAATTATGTAGATTGTTAAGCTCCGAAAGATGACAAAAAATTTGACCCAATTTATATTTAAGCGGTTAGTGTGCAAAATAATATTTTATAAAATTTAAAATTTGATTTATATTTCACATACTAGAGGTTCTATGCAAGTATACATATCGTTTCAAGTAATATAGAGTTTTCTTTTAAGACCCCAGTATCGATCCCACAGAGAAGCAATGTAAGAAATCCCTTTGGCTAATTCTAGTCTACTACTGTCAGACCTTAGTTTGGAATATCGACTAAAGTGATTTTTCTAATAACTATTCATAAATGGAAATCTTAAATCTAAAGATAACTTATCTGGATAAATTGCTTTGGAGAATTTTTAGATGGTAAAGACTTCCCTTCTCGTACAATGGCCTAGATTATGAGTAGTAATAAAATGCTTAAAATTTAATATAGTTAGTGACAAACGGTGCTAGTAAAGAACATTGGCTAACATAAAGTTTTTCCCCAACTTGTGCAGTATTGTTGAGTAGATTCTGACCTCACTTTTAGATTACCCACTGTACCCCCTCTATAGAACCTACTAGGGACTCTTATAATCCAAACTCTAGACCGAATTGATAAAAAAATCTGGTGTCACCCTATAAACATCAATTCTACGCCTATCAAAATTTATCTCCCTATCTATTTGCACTCCCACTCGGGTGATCGTGACGGCTCCACCCAAGTTGAAATGTGACATTCACAAGTTGGTGAAATCATAGCCCTCCCGGATAATTATGTTTCACAATGAATTTTAGCATTACAAGTGATCAGTTTGCAAAGTAAATTAAGAGTTGGTGAAAATACCATCACATTAATTAAATAAGAGAATATCTAAGCAAATCTAAATTCCTAAACATTATATGTTTTATTGCCAAAAGAAAAGAAAAATGAAAATAATAACAGAAGTAGTAAAATGATTGATAGAATCAAGTAATAAATTATGTGTCAACATGGAGCATGTCTACCTACCCTCTTTCGAGTGTATAGGTATGCTTAGTATTGTATTAGTTTTATGCAACTATCTGTCGCCTAGAAACATCTAATAGAAATTGATCATTAAATTATATTTAACAGTTTTATTACCACCTAAATTATTTTACTAGCCAACCGATCAATGTGAGTGCACTCAAGTTGCAAGATCACCGCTCTTCCGAGACTTAATTTCTCTTACAATAAATTTTAATATAATCTATTGCCACTTATGTCAATGTAGCAAAATGTGATATTACTTATCACATAAAAATAAAAATCATTTTATCATAAAATAAATTGTTATACACATGCCACTACATATTAAAAAAAAGAGTAAAGAAAATTACCTACGAAGCATGTATAAAACACAATAGAAAATTTTATTTAAATCAAAGAAAATCCTCTAAAAAGCGTTTATAACAATTACAAGATAATGAAGAATACAAAATTTTGTTTTTTCCCTCTGAAAAAAAGATGAAAATTTCTCCAACAAAGTCTCTTGCCGATTCATGCGCCACTCAATATTCCTTACTCATATCTCTCAAAATCCCTCACTAATCTCTCTAGAAAATGGAGAAATCTACATCTTTATAGACTTATGTCAAACTCTCTCTGTCTCACTAAAAACTCATCAATTGCACTAATTATTTGTCACGAGAGGCGCCAACCCCTTTATTTAAAGAGAAGTCAAACACCTCATTTTTCCAAAGGACATACATCTTCACTCCAAGAGACACCCTTTCACTCCAAGAGACACATCTCTACATTCAAAAGCTTTTCAAAGTGTCTAGATTCATTGAATAACTCCATGAGGTGTGCATAACCACCCAGAAGCTTTCAAAACATCCCAAAATGGCTCAGAATTGCCCAAAAACCATCTCGGGCGCTATGGCGCCAGAATCGACGTTATAGCGCCTGTTTATAGTCGTGTCTGGTGCTATAACACCATAATCCGACGCTATAGCGCCACCCT
>NEWO01000061.1:1400318-1414366 GCA_003013225.1 Phalaenopsis aphrodite
TACATACATACATGCCTACATACATACCTACATACATACATGCCTACATACATGCTTAAATACATACATGCATACATACATGCCTACATAGATACATGCATACATGCCTACATAGATACATGCATACATGCATACATAGATACATCCATAGATACATAGATGCATGCATGCATGCATAGATACATAGATGCATGCATGCATGCATAGATACATAGATGCATGCATACATATACATACATAGATACATGCATCCATATACATACATAGATACATGCATACATATACATACATAGATACATACACAAATATACATACATAGATACATACATAATATATATATATATATACATACATAGATACATACATAATATATATATATATATATATATATATATATATATATATATATATAATTCTATATTAATTAAACACTTTTAGTTAATTAATTCGTGAGATATTTAAGCTGGGTTTTATCGTTTAAAAATCTATCAAATATTGATTAATTTTCCTTCTATTTTTTGTTAAAGTTAAAATCTATTTTAAATTAAAAAAAGTTCGTTTACAATTAATTGATTTCTAAGATTTTTAAAGCAAGTAAGAGGAAAAGTAATCAAACAATTACTCTTTCATTGGCTAGATTATGCGAGGGTTAATTCACGCCCATTTGCCCTCAAAGACTCGAAAGCCATCCACGCGTCGGTCACAATATATTATAAAATATTTTGAAAATTTCACTTTCAATGACTTACCGTCCTTTAGAAAATCTCCATCCTCTCCAAGAAATTTTTAGCAGTATTCTTAACAGTTGGGTTATTTAATAAGAAAAATCAAGAGAAAGTTGTTTAAAGATTTTTGAAAGTGATTGTAGTTGCAAGTATTTGTTTGGATATCTTTTTTTATTTGCAAAAATATTCTCTACTAAAATACCTTTGATTGCACTCTTTATGTTACAAAAACCTTATTGTATATTTTCTAGTTAAAAAACATTCAACATTGATATTTTAATTATGAGAATAATTTTATTGAATTGATTTTATCTGATTTAGCTTTTGCTACTTTTATTTTATTCGTATAGGCTGTAAATTTTAAGTTAAAATATTTGTTTATTTTAAAAAAAAATTACTTTACAATATGTAAAGATTTATTTTTGAAAGCCCTATAGTTCCTTACAAATTATTTCTAAGTCATATTGTTGTTGAAATTTCATCTTTAATATGCTGAAATTTATTTCTATTTGAGCGTGAAAGTACAACTAAAGTTCCTTTAAATCAATTTTATTTAAAAAATAGATTTTACGTTTCGCTAAAGTAAATATATTTGTGTTGAAATACAAAAAAAAAAACACTGAAATTATCTTACATTCCGTTAAAATTATTTGTGAGATTTGCATTTGGTTATAATTATTTAAAATTTGTTTGTGAGAATTGTATGTTTTTAAAATTAATTTAAATTGTTGAAAGAATAATATATATATATTTTTTATCGAAAACTTATTTTAAAAATTAGTAAACCAATCATTTTATTCTTTAAGTTTAATCTTATCATTGTATCATTGCATATTGTATTTATTTTTGTTGAAATTATTCTTTAAGATTCAAAATTTAATTTTTTTAAAAATAATTTAAATAAATTGTTAGCTCCATCATCTTGATTATTAAATATCAAATTGCTTAAAATTTAATGAGAATTTTGTTTATTCTTAAAAAAAAATAATTTAGTGCATTTTTTTTTGAAACACTAAGAATTAATTTCATTGAAATTATTTTCGCCATAATTAATTACATATTTACTATTTTGATTGGTATATTTATAATTGAATACTATAATGCATATGTTGTAAACATATTTTCATTTATGAAACTAAACTTGTTGAAATATATTTTCATCATAAATAGTGTTTGATTTCATTCAAAACATCCTACTTATGTCTTACAATAAGTGATTGTACGTGTTTGTGGGGTAATTATTTTATGATATTTTGGATGACTTTAGTGGGCATTTATAAAAGGATGTACCATGGATTATGCTTTTCGCTGATGATATCCTTCTTGTGAATAGAGAGAGAAAGTTTAGGAATAAGTTGAATTATAGAGGTCAACTTTATGGTTTAAAGGCTCTTTTTTTAGTAGTTCTAAAATTGTGGTTACAAGGAATCAATTTTAGTAGTAATAGATCTATTGGCAAAGTTGTAATAAAATATGATTAAATCATTAAAATGAGTGAATATCTTTGATATCTTGGGTATGTTGTTCGAAGTGATGGTGATATAGATGCGGATGTTATTATCATAATTCAAGTTGGATGGTTGAAGTGGAGGAATGCATCTAGCCTATTCTATGGTAAAAAAGTACCACTTAGACTTAAAAAAGAAAATTTTATAAGATGGTAGTTACCCCTGTAGAGAAGCATAAAATTAAGTTTTGCTAAGATGAGAATGCTGAGGTGGATGAGTGTTTTTAAACTTAGAGATAAATGTAAAACTAATATATCCGTAAAAGGGTTGGGATTAGCTCCAATGGCAAACAAGATTAGAGAGAGTCGCCTTAGATGGATTGTTCATATTAAAAAACCATTTGATGACCTTATTAGGTCAATAGATGTTTAGATTGGACTTAGGTTAAGAAATGTAGAGTTAGATCGAAAAAGACTGGTACATGTTGTATAAGAATGAACACAATTTATTAAAAATAAATCAAAGTATGGCACAACGAAGAAAAATGATTCATGGAGTATGCTAAAAATGCTTGTTGCTAATATAAAATCACTTTCGTTGAAAATTCATAAGTAAAATATAATGAATTTTTGGTTGTATAGATTTATATTTTTTTTTCTTAAGACAATTGCTTAGTTTTTTTTTAACTTAGTTTGGGGTAGTACTCACCTCTTATAGGAGAGTACATTGTTGTATTTTATTTTGGGGCACTACTCATCTCGTGAAGGAGAGTATACTCTAGCATTATTATTTGGTGTTTTAATTGCTCAATATCGGAGAGTATGATATTATATTGCTAAAACATTATGATATAGTGATTGATTAGCTTATGGGTTGGCTAGGTGTGGACGTAGACCTTGGGTTTTTGGTTGAACAACATAAACATTTGTCTGCACTTCTTATTTTGTTTTGTTTTCTTTCACTTATAATTGTGATACTTTCTTGCTATTTTATTTTATCCTTATTTTCACAGTTACTTCCTGATGGACTGAAATTGAATTTAAAATAACTTATTTTATTTAAAAATAATTTTAAACACGCCTAACTAAATTTTTTTGCTTTCTAAAATCACCATTCTTTTTTGGGGTCATAATCACTTCTCAACTATTATTAGAGCTTAGGTTAAATATCTAGTTTAGCAATCTAGAATTGAAGATCCATCTCATCGTGGTACATTAATTAGTTACTTTTTCTTATTCTAGTATTCACCTTGCTACTTTTTTTGATAAAAATAATTGAGTTTCTCCCTATTCACCCATCAATAAAAAAAAAATAATAATAAAATAAAAGATTCTCAGCATTCATGAGTAATATTGATTATAGTAGTATATAAAACTAAAATGAAAATAAATTAGATATTTTAAATAAGAAAAATCATTGGATATTTTCAAGATTCATCATATTTTCTTTATGATGTTTTTTTATATGTATTTACATCTACAGAAGATTTATTTTGCTGCATTGAGACATTTGTATATTTGTGATTATAAGATAGGCGTGGAGAAGTTATACAAGAGAAAAAGCTTTTGTTAAAAATGTTAGAAAATTAAATGAAGATGCCTAAATGCACGTCTCAAATTCCTAAAGACAAGAAAAGGAGAAATAGGAAAGGCGAATGCAAGAAAAATAATATCAAAGTTCAATAGAATGTAATAGTGCACACAAATGAAGGTGAGAACGCGATCGCAAAATTATCCTACAAACTAACTTTTCAGAACATCCACCCCAATCCGACTCTTCGGATGATCTTAAAGCAAATGATTAATATTTAAAAAATTATCTAATTTGTTTAATAAGAGTAATTGATATATATATATATATATATATATATATAGTTGAAACATCAAAGAACAAAATAAACTATCAAGTTCTGTAACAAAATTGGCATTAAAATGTAATATATTACCTTAAATATTTGTTTCTGATTTGATATATAGTGAAAGGTGATCATTAAAAAACAAGAAATTTTAGGGCAAAAAGGCTACTTTTCAAGTGCTTGCGATCTAGAGCAAGTAAAACTGAGAATAAAGAATTTCTCTTATCGAGTAGTATTCATCGATTAAAGGAAAAAAATTGCGTACGTAAGACAAACGCAGCGCTGCGTACATAATGAATGTTATATTCGTTTTATATCGGCATTATATTTGCGTTATATCCTCTGTAACCTCCATGTAACTTCTCTGTAACCGACAAATATGTGAAAACAGAAACACGAAAGTTATTTGTAAGTTCAGGTAAGTTATATGTAGGTTATATGGAGGTTACATCGAGGTTATAGGCGATATAACGCAGATATAATGCGAATATAACGTGAATATAACCTCCATTATGTACGCAGCGCTGTGTACGTCTTATGTACGCAAAATTTTCTCCGGTTAAAGGGCGTTCGATGAGCACATGCTGGGCACCAGTGCCACCCTTCTGAGTTGAATCACCAATCTTCCGTAGTGTTACATACTCGCCGCAACTTAAGGCACCTCCTGCAAATTCTGCTTGGATGCCTTTGCTGTCAAGGAACTGCTTGAAATCTGCGAATTAGAGATCTCCTATAAGAACAGATTTTTGGGTAGGAGGGGTCGATGATACAGGAAATAAGTTAAGCGTGTCATTGGTCTTCCCTACTTTCGCATCAATCCAGGATATGTCATAGTCACCAAGCTTTTTGAAGAGAGCATTACGCATTAGCCTCTCGGAGAGTTGCACCTTGTAAGCACACAAAGAAGAAGTAACGTCAATTGTTTCTTAAATTTGTGGAGCATATACATGGGGACAAACATGCTTTGAGTAATGCTCTTTCAGGTGTTCGGTAGCTTCTGCCGAGCCATGAACAAGAACAAGCATCAGTGGAGCTACATGTGCAAGGATAGATTTTATGGAATGCCCGTCAGACCGACCTTCAAAGCCCATGTAAACTAATGAGCATTTCACTTGTACAGTCAATTCATTTGAAACAACTTTTGAAGGAGTGGTATCTAGTAGCAGATGAGCAGACCCTTCATCAAGTTTATTATCTAGATCACCTCCAAAACCTTAAGCTGAAGCCCCATTCATATCTTCTTCCTTGATTATATAAACATCAGGATTTATAACTTTTGCCATAATCATCCCATTTAACTAAATGCTCAAAAAAAGGGAACATTGGAGCAACAGAAGTTGTTGGAGGAATAAATCCATCTATGAAGATATCCCGAAATCCACCAACACGTGAGGGTAGTAACATCTAAGGAAATGTGAGAGGAAGATGCATCAATAACCATTGCATCCCCAACTTTAGCATTAGATCCCTGGGATGCCCTTAATTCCTTGATGACGATAGATTATAGAGCAGCTTCCTTTTTAATTCTTTCTTGCTCTTCTTCATATGATTTCAATTCATTTCCAACGAAAGGAATCCTCTTACTCATGGTGACTTTCACAGTTTTTGGAGGTGGATCAACTTGAAGCATTCGAGCTAGAGTTCCAAACTGGCCGCTTTTAGTAAAAAAAATATAGTATGCTTTGCCTCTGTGGCCCAATAAAAAAATATATCATGAGAGAACCCAACCTCCAAACTAGGCATGGATGCCAGAACAACCTTTGGAATATCTGGTATATTTTCAAGCTCGCTCTTGTTAATTATAATAGTTTATATGCTTTAGTAGAAAAGCATTGTCTTGTGTATGCTCAAATTATTTTGCTATAGATCACTCATTCACTTTAGGAAACTCTTGACATAATCAATGGTACTTATAGCAACATTTGTTAGAAAAAAAATTGGGGAAAGATAGATGTTGCTGACTCCAGTACTATTCAAGTATCAAAAGGAGCTCTAAAACTCTTCCAGTCGTATCAACATTAAACCATATAATTCCATTTGCTTGAAGAACCTTTTGTATTTCCTGATAAAACTCCTGATCTCTTTGATGCTTATATAGTTCATTATTCAGTGCATTGTATGCATCCGTAATGAGATTAGCTCGGCGTACAAAAGATTCTAGAACAGTTCCATTTAAGTGTAGTTCTTTGCAATGATTAAAGTCAACAGCATATACAACATCCTCTTCATCTTTTGTTATTTTCCAAACAGTACCCCCAAGAAGATGGCCAGCCACATGTGGAGCTCTCACCATCCCCTCTCCTTTATCAGAAAGATGATAATTATGAGAGTATGTCAATCTGGTAACATTCTGGAAGGCAACATCAATATTATTAAGAGTGAACAAGTCGAAATCTAAAACTTGCCTTCTGGAGAGATAGTAATCAAAATGGTCAAAATACTAAGTTCATTTACAGGTTTAGTGTCATAGATTGGAGCAAAAAGTCCAAGGTGTTTTATGGCATATGACAAAGCAACAATGTGGACTGTGTCTGGATGAGATAATAATACAACATCAATTTTTGAGGATACCCTAGAGAGGGGTTGTAAGAGGTTTGTGTCACAGTAAGTGTTGAAATAGGGAAGCTTTTAGGAGTTGACGAAGGTTAAAAATTTATGGAAGAAGCTTCACATCTATTTATCTCCGTTTCTTGATTTGATACAAACTTAAAGATTCCACCCTTATTTATACTAATGACACCTCCTAAATTAATAGCTAGGATTGTGCCACTACAATTCTAATCTAATGGTTACAAATAACTCCATACCTACCACAAAATAATTACATACCTACCATACAATAATTCCATACTTACCACACAATAATTTCATACCTACCACACATTCTAGAATAAGCTTCTAGTCCTTTGACTTCATATTTCAGTGGCTATTAAATGTAGACTTTTTATTTAAGTATTTCATTCAAGAAGGCAGAGTTTACATCCATTTGATTTATTCTCCACTTATTTTGAGCTGCCAAAGAGATGATTAGTCTAATAGTTTCTAATTGAGCAATAGGAGAAAATACCTCATCATAGTGGATGCCTGCTTTTTGACTGTAGCCTTTTGCCACCAGTCTTGCCTTATTTCTTTCAATTTCTCCTATGGGATTCTTCTTAGCTTTGTACACCCACTTCACATAAATTACCTTATGACCCTTATGAAAAGAAGCTAGCTCCCATGTGTCATTCTTCTCGATTTTCTTGATTTCTTCATCCATTGAAAACTTCCACTTCTTGCTTTGTATGACTTCTTGGAAATCCATTGGCTCACAGTCGACAAAGAGACAAAAAAGAGTAAGATTATATTGATTCTTAGTTACCTCATAAAGATCTTGTAATCTTTTGAAGCGTGGTACTCTTTCACTTGAATTTTCTCTTGAAGTTGACGGCGATGAGTCACTTGGAGTAGTTATAGTCAATATTCTTTGTAGAATAGCAGGCTCTTCTCTTGCTTACTCAATCCTTGGCTGCTCTGCGTCTTCTTCTTGAAAGTAGGGGAAAAAGTTTTAGTCCTTATCATGTAGTACCCAGTCCCATTCTCCACCTTCATCGAATATGACATCTTTGCTGATGATTTTCTTCCCTCTGTTTAGATTGTATAGCTTGTAGTCTTTCGAGTTGGTGTCATAACCAATGAAAATGAACTTCTCGTGCTTGTCATTCAGTTTACTTCTTTTCTCTTTGGGTATGTGTACATGAGTTATGCATCCAAAAACTCACTTCTTGTTGGTGATCAGTTAGCCAAATAAACAACAGATGCAACTACTTCTTCCTAAAACTTCTTTGGCAATATCCTACTTTTTAACATGATCCTTACCATGTTAAGGATGGTTCTATTCTTCCTTTCCGCTATTCCATTTTGTTGGTGGGATCTTGGAACAGTTAGAAATCAACATTTTCCTTTGACTTCACATAATTCTTGAAATTCTTTTGAAGTGAATTCTCCTTCTCGATCAGATCACATAACTTTGATCTTGAGACCACTCTTTTTCTCTACATCTGTCTTAAACTTCTTGAATATTCCAAAAACCTTGATTTTTGTTTTAAGAAATACACCCATATTGTTCATGAAATTCATCTATGAAAAGAAAAAAATAGTTGCTCTTACTGAGTGAGCTTGGCTTTATTAGACCACATTCATCAGTATGTATGAGCTTAAAAGGCTTTTTGTCTCTTGAACTTGACTCCCATGGAAAGCTTTTCCTAAAGTGCTTTCCAAATAAACATCCTTCACATAATTGATGAGGGTGGTTCATGCAAGGTAATCCTCTCAATATCTCTTTCTATCAAATCAATTCGAGTCCTTGATAGCCACTTTATATATGCTTAAAAATACAAAAAAATTGATACTGTTGCTAGAAGAATTAAGTCCCCGGCAACGGCGCCAAAAACTTGCCAACGGTTATAGATTTGATAAAAATGTGTATAAAATATTCAATAATTGCAAAGTTACACTTATCAATGCAAGTATACGTATCGCTCAAGTAATACAGGGCTCTAATGGAGTCCTGGATATCGATCCCACATGGAGTAATACTAGAGGCTACAAACTAGGATTTATAAAATCAATACTTAATCACAACAATATAGTTCAAATTGCTTATTTTTCACTAATAGGTAATTGAAATAAATATTTAATTTTAACAAACTCTTAATTAACTAATTCTACTAATAAAATTTTGAATGTGAAGTTCAATATATAAGAAAGCTTCCTTCTCCTTGTCAAGAAATTAAAGTGAATGGATAAAAATGAATTAGCTTACCTACTATGGGTAGTTTACCTATTATAGTTTACCTACTATAGTTTACCTACTATGGGTAGTTTACCTACTATGGGTAGTTTACCTACTATGGGGTTTGCTTCTTCCTATAAGGGCAAACCCATACAGTTAATTACATCTGGGAATTGCTTAAGAAAACTCCCGAATAAGGTTGTAACTCATGCTTAGAATTTTTTAAATGTCGTTTTCAAAGAAAAAAAATTTAAAGTCTTATCCTAAGGGAAGTGGACTCCTAAAAATTTTGAACTATCTAGTTTTGTTTTGTTATCAATAGTTTGGTTGAGGTTCATCCTTTCGCTCCGAGTTTCGAATGTTCATTCATACAAAACAGAGTTAGCCACCCAAAAAACAAAGTTGACACAAAATATGTTTTGATTAAATTTATTGGTTGTTACATTCATTTTGGATTACTTGGCTAAGATGCTCACGACTTTCTATCATCCCAGGGTTGTTAGGTTCTTTGATCTACTTAGTATGAGAGGTAATGAAACCTACTTTGATTGGAAGATTCCTACTAGCAACCATGGGTTGCGTCGTTCAAAAGATCTTCATAGGCCTTGGTGAAAGAGGTTAAAGTTGCATTCAACAATCTTTATTCATTAGGGTTTCATTTAAGTTTTAATGAGTTTTTCATATTTTAGGGCTTGAAATTTTTAGGTTGCTTCAGACTTCTTAGCCAATTAGATTTTCTTTTATTTTGTTAGTTTGTGTTTTATATTTGTTGTTTGGAATGACCGTCCTCTCACTATCATTGGGGTTTGCAGTATGATTAGTCACAAGTGATTGGAAGATATTTTGTTAGAAACTATGAATTACCTTTTCTAAAACATCTTCTCAAACTAGGTTAAATTTTTGGATCCAGATTTAATTTTTAGTAGCTTTTAGGGCGAATTTTATGTTGTTTCGTTTAGTTTGGTTTGTACCTTGACCCAAATTATTCTCATTTAAGGCTAAGTGTGTTTTCATTCTCGAATGAGAAGTCAAATCCTTCTTAACCTTCAGTCTCCTAGGTCTAAGCTAATTTTAGAAGAGTTCAAGTTAGGTTAAACTGATCTTAGATAAGTTTCTAAGGAATTTGAGTTAACTTGAGTTAGGCTAGTTTTCTCTCAAATTATCTTCAAACTTGTTTAAATTGATCAAAGTTTAATAGGATTAACCAAGGTTGACCTAGTTCAATTAGGGTCAAAATATTCTTATTTGGTTTAGATTGATGAGAGATAAGCCAAATTAAACAAAGTTAGGTTAACTTGTGATCAAACTAGGTTGAGCTGGGTTGATCCAAGTTAAAACCCTAGGTTAAATCAAGTTTAAGTTAAATTAGACTTGGATGAAATCCAAGTTAATTTAGACTTGAGTTATCTTTTAAGTATAAGTTGGGTTATACTTAGTTCAATCTATAATTAAACTTTCATTGGGACTTAAGCTAAGCTTGAAGTTGAGTTTCGAATCAGGTCGATCCAGGTTAAGGGCCTATTTGGGGTAGCTTATAAGTATGAGCGGTGTTTTCAATACGCTGCCTCACCATTTGGAAAATACATTTTAGCAGCTTATCCGAAAATGCGGTTGGGTTTTTACGCTAAACTCAGGCCGTAAGTCGAACCCCGCAGACCACTCGCGGGCCTCGTTTCAGGATAAACTACTTATCTGGATAAGCACAAGCTGCCCCAAACACACCTTAAGTTAGATTGACTTGGGCAGCCATTTGAATTATGTTAGCATGAATTAGGCAGGGTTAGCTGATACACCTAAAATATATAACATTTATGTACACATTTTTATACCTATTTTTGGGGATATTGGGCTTTAATTGAATGTATTTGTATGTTTTTCTTTTAGGTACAGTCAAATGGATGAAAAAATATGAAAGAGGTGAAAAATGATCTAATTTGGAGCAAACATGAAGAATGTGTGCAAATCAACTATAGCACCTAAGCGCCAGAAAAACAGAGAAGGTCGCGCCTAAGTGCCACATACCTTACGCTTACGCACTAGAGGTAGTTTTTTGAAAATTCAATGAATTTGCATGAATTTTTGAAGGGGTGTTTGAAGCAACTCTTGATGAAAACGTGGTTTATGGTTAGTGGGCTAGAAAATACATTCAAATGGCTATTGAAAGGAGACAACTCAAGGAAGATTCATTGAATATGGACACATTTTTGAAGAGACACCAAAACACATTTTGGAAAATTATAAAAGAAGACTTGGATTGAATGATCAAAAGGGGACTTAATTAGCCGCTGCCACCCCCTCTCTTAGAGACATCTTTCTACCACTCTTATAATAAAATTAGGATACTGTTAAAGAGAAGAAAGGGAGGAGTTGTAGTATGTTAGTAGAGAGTATTGTAAGAGAAAAGAAGAGAAGAGATTCAATGAAACTTCAACAGTTTGGTGGAGTGGAATTTGAGATAAGTATTTATCTTTGTGACTATATTTAGTTTTAATGTAGACTTCTTGTGTATTTACATGATTTTTACTTTTAAACTTACGTGTGGTTGTGTTTTCTCCATGAATTATGAGTAGCATTCTTTATCTTTTTCCTTAAAATGATAAGTGAATAAGTGTTGGATGGAACTTGTGTGAAGTATTTGTCTTTAGTGACATAATAAGTTGTGATGATTATAATCCTTGTGCTTCATTTACTTTTTTATTTGACTAATTAAGATGTTAATATTTATTGTGAGAACATGTAAGATCTGAGATGATATGTCCCAGTCAACTAATAGTACGAATCACATGAGATTGTATGGATGAGAATGAAATTCATATGGTTGAGTACAAATAAATAGATAAATAAACCTTAAGGGGTGTAGAGTTAGAGGACTTTAGAGTGACAGGCTAAAGCACCCAATTTGGTTTTTTGTTTTAGATTTTGATACGAGATGTTAGCCCCCAAGTGGAGGGAGAAGAGGGAACTCTAGAGTGAGAGATAGTATCTAACCTACCTAGCCCGTCTTCAAGACTATTCAAACTTTAAATTAGCTAATGTTATTTATAACATCTCTAGTAAGGGTAAAAAATAATATTGCCCCTATTTGGCATAACACAATTTGAATACTTCCACAATAGAATTTCTATACTTGTTGCTGATACATGATAAGAAAAAAAGATATTTTATTTATATTGCTTTCATCTTTCAAAAATCTAGTTAAATTTAGTTAGTTGTTTACTTTATTTTCAATTATAAAAAATTACAAAAAAGAATCAAACTTTCATTCCTATTATACCATCTATAGTTTGAGTAAGAATATTTTGCAAAGTAGAAATTATTATCTATTTTCTTTCTAAAATTTTTAATTCTTTTAGTGGGTTCGATATTTGGGGCTCAATCAACAAGTTCTATGTTACTTAAAAACGATACATATACTTGCGTAGTATCCAAATATTTAAATATAATAATTGCACTCTTATTTGCTTCGGAGTCAAGTTTTTGCAATCATTGTAAAGGAAGAAATATAAATAAGGAAAATTAAGAATATAACTACATACTTCGTAGTGCTGTTATAAAAGTTAGGATCAAGTTTTTACCGCTATTGCCGGGGAGTATAAGAAAATTTTGAACGAATTTTTAGGAAAGCAAATTTCTATTTTTAAAAAGTCTTATTTAAACTTTTACGTTTATTATAGGAATATTGTAGTATTGTTTTTATGTAAGTTCTTATTTGTGTAATTTTATTTTATGTTGTTTTGTAGTAATATATACATAGTTCATATTCTAAAGGATTAGTGTCCTACAATTCTGAATTAGAAAAAAATATTAAAAAATAAAAAAAAACTGAAAAAGATAAAAAATTTCAAGAAATGTCAAATCAAAATAATCAAAATGCAGAAATTAATAAAGAATTTTGACCTTTAAGAGATTATGCAAACCCTACAGTTAATGAATTTCATTGTAGTATTCAAAAACCTATTGTAGTGGCTAATTCATTTGAACTTAAACTAGTTATTATTCAAATTGTATCAAATAATCAATTTGGGGGAGTACTGATACACCAAAATAATATGCTATTTTAAGTATATATTTTATATCTATTTTGGTGATATTACACTTTAACAAAGGATATTTCTGTGTTTTTGTTGCATGTATATCTTTTTAAGGAATTTAGAGTGAAATTAGGAAAAAGGACGAAATTTGGAGCCAAAACACCAAAGTTTCAGATTCTGGTGCATGATGCGCCAGATGCGCTGAATTGGTGCCAGACGCGCCAAAGCCCAGAACAGTGCAGTCTACAGAAACTAGTGCAAGATGCAACAGAACGACGTCAGATGCGCCATTTTATAGAGTGCTGGCACATGATGCGTCAGGAACAACTTTTTGCAGATTGAGACAGTCCAAGATAAATTTTGTACAAATTTTCAAAGGGACACTTGTTCTAAATACCTTTTGGAGTAATTCAATGAATCTAGTTACTTTGGAAGATTATATTATGAAGGGATATGTCTCTTGGATCAAATCACACATCTTTTGAATTCAAAAGAGTGGACTTTTGGAGGGAATTTTGGAATTCCTTTTGAAAGGAGGGAGCCCCTAATAAAAGAAGAAGACTTCAAGGAGTTTTGTGTGACGTGAAAGAGTAAGAAAGGGGGGTGGCGTGAAAGGCTAGAGGAAGAGATAGAGAAATAAAGTCAAACGCTTGAAGATTTTCTTGTAGGATTGTGAGAGGTGAGGAAAGGGGAGAGATTTCTTCTTCATTACACTTGTAAGAGAGAATTGAGAGTGTTTGTAAAAAGATAAATTCTTGAAGAGAATTTCTAGGGATTTTCTTGGGAAGGATTTTCAGATAAGTTTTTCTTTTATTTCTTTTGTTTTGTAAGCTTTTTTTTTATATGTGAATTCCATGTTTTGTCGTATCCTTTTCATGAATTTTGAGTAGTCTTCTTTATCCTTCTCCCTACTTTGAAATATGATTTTGTGGAGAAATAATTTTATTTTTAATCGTTTTAAATGTCAATAATTTTTTTATGATTTGATATCCAACCTTCGTTTACTTTTCAATCTAGCCAATTGAATTGTTAAAATGTGTTGAGAAACATATGTTCCAAAAGGACTATGATTTCTACAACATGTGGATAATCACATTTGATTTCATGGGAGAGTATGTCATATATGGAATTTGGTGAAAATAAATAGGACAATATACTTTGTTGGATGTAAAATTATAGATTTTAAGATGATAGATTATAATTCCCAATTTGGTC
>NEWO01000061.1:1426028-1455865 GCA_003013225.1 Phalaenopsis aphrodite
GGGCACTGACGACACCATTTGATAGAGAAGACAAATTTAATTAGATGACCACTGGAGCCGACGGTGCCAGAATGGACACTGACGATGCCAGAATGGGCGCCAACGACACCAGTGTTGATGTAGTTAGAAGATTTGACAAATTTGAATGGTTTTTGAAGAGTTTTTGGATGAACCTATTGGATAACAAACACTAGGCTCTGTTTAGAGCTAAAATTTATCAGAAAAGACCCCTTTCAGCCCCTTTGCCCCCCTTCGCATCTCTTCACCCTCCTCCTTGCCACTTTACTTCCTTCCACTCCATTCCACAACATTAGTCATTTATTTTTTTTATAGTTTTGAGTTTTTGTAGTGAGTATAAGTGTTAATTCTTCTCTAAGAAGAGTTGGAGAAGGAGAGAAGTGAGAGATTTCTTCTTTCTACATTTCCTAAGAGACACTACAAAGGATTTGCTTTGAGAAAGAGTTTAAGATAAAGGTTGTTTGTTAATTATTGTTGTATGAACTTCCTTTTATATATGAAATTTGTGTTTTTTTGTATCTTTCTCATGAATTCCAAGTAGTTCCCTTTATCTTTCTCCCTATTATGAGATAGGTGAAATGAAGAGATAGTTTGGATGTGCCAATGTTAAAATATGAAATAAGTTGTGATGGTTTTTTATTTCTGCTCTTAATTTACTTTTCGATCTGACCAATTTAATTGTTAAAATATGTTGTGAAACATATGATCCGGAAAATGAAGTATGCGTTCTACAATAGAGTGAGAATGACATTTAAGTCAATGAATGAGTATTTTGTTAATGGAATTAAGTGCAAATAAATATGAAAATATACTTTGTTGTGCGTAGAACTGGATATTTTTAGGGTAACAGACTAAAATCCTCAATTCAATCTTAGTGTTTAAAAACTAAAGCAAGAGTTAGCCTTTAGGGGAAGGGAAGTGGAGGCTCTGGAGTGGGAGCCAGTATTCTCCTATCCTAGCCACAGATTTAGGGACGAAACCTAAGATTAGCCAATGATTTTCTCTAATACTGAATCAAGGTAGAGAATTAAAATTTCTCCTACTTGCCATAATACAAATTTAAACCATTTATCTCATCTCATTTCACCAAAAAACTCAGTGTAGTGGGAAAGATGCCTTTTCATATTAGAAAAATTCATCACACAAACATAGTTTAATAGTTACTAATTTAAACTCTGCTTTTAAATTTTGCTAGTAGTTAATAATTTAGTTTTGATAGTATCTCAAACATTCAAAATTAGTGACAATAATTTCTTTTTATTTTTGTGAATTTCCTAGTTAATTTATCATCTCAAAATTTAAACCTTCCTCATGGGATCGATATTTGGGACTTAAATAGAAAATCTTATATTACTTGATAACGATACGTATACTTGAGTAGAATCCCAACATTAAGTACTTAACATTATTATTCATAAAATACAACATTAAATTTTTGGCAACGTTGAAAAGCTGAGTCAACTTTATAAATTTTTCACAGCTATATTCCACCGGGATCAAGTTTTTGATGTCATTGCATGGGAAGGTAACGATAAACTAAATAGATTTAGTATATTAGGAAATTTAGAGACAGAATAGAAAATATCAAAAGAATATATAAAATTAAAAATCCAAAAGAATATTTAACTATATATTTAAGAGTATTTTTAAGAAATTTTTCTTTGCTTATTATATTTGTTTATGCAAAATATTGGATCTGAAGGTGTATTACCTTAGATTCGGAATTAGAACATATTATTAGAAAAATTTGAAAATAACAAAAAGAAATTAAAATTTTGAACAAAATGGTGAATAACATAGATAATGAAATAAATGAAAATCAACAAAGATCTTTAAAAGATTATGCTATTCCAACAACAGATGAACTTCACTTAACTATTTAAAATCGTGATGTTGCTGCTAATTCATTTGAGCTTAAACCTGCTATTATTCAAATGATACAAAATAATCAGTTCAGAGGAACACTTACCGAAGATCCAAACTTACATCTTGCTAGTTTTCTTGAAATTTGTGCTACTTTTAAATATGACGGAGTGTCTACTGATGCTGTTAGGCTCAAACTTTTTCCTTTTTTCATTAAGGGATAAAACTAAAGCTTGGCTAAATTTATTATCACCTGAATTTATTAGAACTTGGGGATAACTATCACAAAAATTCTTGGCTAAATATTTTCCAGCCTAAAAAACTGTTAAGCTTAGAAACGATATTACATCTTTTTGTCAGTTTGAAGGGGAATCAATATATGAAGCCTAGGAAAGATTTAAGGATCTCCTTAGAAAATGTCCACACCATGCTTTACTAGATTGGTTAATAATTTAAACTTTTTTACAATGGATTAGTAGGATCACGTAGATCTATTATAAATGCTGCTGCAGGTGGATCACTAATGTCAAAACCTTTTGATGAAACATCCTCTTTAATAGAACAAATGAATACTAATAATTTTCAATAGCCCTCTGAACAGGTAAAACCTAAGAGAGTAGCTAGTTTTCATGACTCTGATGCAATGCCTATTTTAGCATATCAAATTGCTGCTAAATAAAAAAATTTGATCAAATTAGAGTGAACTATTCTTAAATGCTAACAGTATTAGAAGAAAATTCACTAGGCAGATAATTCATACTCAATCATCTTATGAGCCTTTAAATGCTATAAATAATTGAAATAACAATCTCTATTCTAACTATTACAACCTGGATGGAAAAGTCACCCTAATTTTAGTTGGAATAATTATAACAATTCAATGAACCCCTTAGAAAATTTAAATAATCAAGGAAATCCTAATTATCGACCTTATTATCCTCCTGGATTTAACTCTAACCCTAACCCACAAGTTAAGGAAAAGAAGTTGACGATGGAAGAAGTAATGTTGAATAAGGGAAATCAAATACAAAATCAAGGGGCTGCTATTAGAAATATTGAAAATCTAGTAAGACATATTGCTACTGCACTTAGTAACAGAACTTCAGGAAATCTTTTGAGTAATGTGAAAGTTAATCTAAAAGATCAAAATAATGAGCAAATTAAAGCTATTCAATTACAAAGTGAAAAAGAAGTTGAAACAAGAATCCAAAGAGAAACTGAAGTTAACGAGAAGAAGGAAAAGATGGAAGGTGACCGTAATGAAAATGAACAAATACAAGTTCCCTTAGAAAAGCCATTACCTCTGTTTCCTCAACGACTAAAGCAAAAGAATAAAGAGAAAAAATTTACAAAATTTTTGGAAATCCTTAAAAAGTTAACGATAAACATTCCTTTAATTGAGGCTTTAGAACAATTGTCATGTTATGTAAAATTTATGAATGATATACTTAAAAGATCCTGATAGTTTTACTATACCTTATGCAATTGGTGAAAAGTTACATGGAAAAGCCTTATGTGATTTAGAAGGGAGTATCAATCTTATGCCTCTACCGATTTTTAAATGTTTAGATTTAGGAGAGATTTCCCTTACTACTATAACTCTTCAGTTAGCTGATCGATCAATAACCTATCCTAAAGGATTTATAGAAGATGTTTTTAGTAGAAGTGGATAAATTTATCTTTTATGTAGACTTTTTAGTATTAGATATGGAGGAGGATAAAGAGATTTTTATTATTTTAGGGAGACCATTTCTTGCAACAAGGAGAGCAGTGATAGATGTACAAAAAGAAGAATTAATAATGAGAGTTAATGATCAAGAAGTAACATTTAATATTGCAAATGCTATGAAATATCCTACAATAAAAAAAATATAATGAATGTTTTAGGGTGGAAGTTAGTGATTATCCAAGTAATGAGCAATTTAAGAAAGAGTTTGAAGAAAAATTAAGGAAAGAAGAATTTAGTGAGAATGATAATGAAATAAAAGAAGAAAGTTTATATTATATTGAGGATAATTTTGATACTTTAGATTTGTTGGAAAATGATAATAAAAATCTTATTCCTTCAAGTATTAAACCACCTGAACTTGAACTGAAAGTAGTACCTGCCCATTTAAAATATGTGTTTTTAGGAGATTCATCTACATTGTACGTTATTGTATCTTCTGAGCTAACTGAAATTCAAGAACAAAAATTAATAGAAATGTTAAAAAGATATAAAAAAGGCTTTTGGATGGACTTTAGCAGATATTAAAGGAATTAGTCCTTTGATTTATATACACAAAATTCTATTAGATGAACAATACGAACCTAAAGTTGATCCTCAGAGGAGATTAAACTCAATAATGAAAGAAGTTGTTAAGAAACAAATCTTAAAATGGTTAGATGTTAGAATTATATATCCTATTTCAGACAGTGCTTGAGTAAGTCCAATTCTCTGTGTTCTAAAGAAAGGTGGAGTGATCATTGAAGTAAATGAGAAAAATGACTTAATTCTAATAAGACAAGTTACTGGTTGGCCAATTTGTATAGACCATAGAAAATTAAACATGGCCACTAAAAAGATCACTTTCCTTTCCCCTTCTAGACCAAATGTTGGATAGATTGGCTAAAAATAAATATTACTATTTTGTAGATGGATATACCAGTTATCATTAAATTCTAATTGCTCATAAGGATCAAGAGAAGACAACATTTACAAGCCCTTATGGAACATTTCCTTTTCGTAGAATGCCTTTTGGACTATGCAATGCACGTGCGACATTTCAAAAATGTATGATGTCAATATTTAGTAATTTGATTGAACATGGAATGGAAGTATTTATGGATGATTTCTTGGTATTCGGGGCTTCATTTGAATCATGTTTAAATATATTAGAGAAAGTTCTGGAATTATGCTAAAAAATCAACCTCGTACTAAATTGAGAAAAATGTCAATTTATGGTTGTAAGAGGAATTATACTTGGGCATAAAATTTTTGAAAATAGCATGGAAGTAGATCCTGAAAAAATTCAAGTTATTGAAAAATTACCACCACCAACTACGGTTAGATGGGTAAGAAGTTTTCTAGGACATGCTAGTTTCTACAGGCGTTACATAAAAAAAATTTCAAAAATAACTAAGCCATTATGCCAACTTTTAAGAAAAGATACAAAATTTGACTTTAATGAGGAATGCATAAAAGTAATTGAATGTTTGTAAGAAAAATTAATCACTGCACCTACAATAGTCTCATCTGCTTGGGAGAAACAATTTGAAATAATGTGCAATGCTAGTTATTATTCTATTGGAGCTGTTTTAGGAAAAAGGCACAAAAAGGTTTTTAAAATAATATAATATGCTAGAAAAACTCTAAATGATGCTCAAATTAATTACACTACTATTGAAAGAGAGTTATTAGCTATTGTCTATATAACAACAACAACAACAACAACAACAACAACAAAGCCTTAATCCCACTACGTGGGGTCAGATACATGAATCCTTTTTCTCCACTGTGTCCTATTTAGTGTCATATTTTCATTTAGTTCTAGAAAATTAAGATCATTTTTAATACAATAAGCTCAAGTATTCCTAGGTCTACCTCTTCCTTTCTTAACAAAAGCTGAATCTAAAACATTTACTCTCCTAATTGGATCATCAGATGATCGACGTTTAATGTGACCAAACCATCTAAGATGACTTTCTCTAATTTTGTCCATCGTAGGAGCTACACCAATCCTATCTTGAATATATTCATTTCACATTTTGTCTCTAATAAAGCCACTCATCCACCTAATCATTCTCATCTCGACAATACTTAATATATTATTATGCTTCTCTTTTAAAGGCCAACATTCAACACCATAGAGCATTGCAAGTCTCACTGCCGTCATATAAAATTTTACTTTTAGTCTAAGCGGTTCTTTTCTATCGCACAAAAGGCTTGAAGCATTCCTCCACTTCAACCAACCAACTTGAATTCTATTATTAACATCCCCATTAATATCACCATCACTTTGAAAAACAGACTCAAGATATCTAAATCGTTCACACTTATTAATAATTTGATCACCCAAAGTCACACTACTGTCACTAGAGCTATTTGTGTCATCCTATGGCGCTTCGAATCTCCTCGTGTCACCGTGCTACTGGATGCCACCATTTAACTCAGCTACTACACATCTGCACTTTATTATTCCATCCTTTGTCTGGCGCAATCCTAGCCTTCAATTTGATACAGCGGAAATGAACTACATCTGTTCATCATCCTCAATCATCCTAACTCGAGAACCGTCCACACTAAAGCGCTTCGATCTCACTCGATACTCAACCAAATTACTCACGGTTTGTTCTTACACCTTCATCTAATCGAGACAAACATATCTATATGGTTACTTGTGCATGAAATACAAGTTCTTTCGACAATTGAGGAAACTAAAAAAATTTTTAGGGTTTTTGAAATATACATTTGCGCAGAAGGTGAGGCCTTGATTGGGTGCTTGTGGAAGCTTCAGTGGAGTCCAACGAACCTCCTCAAAAGTGTTAGTTTGCTCTAGTGTAAGCTTCAAGTATGACTTCAATCAAAGGGTGGTGTGGCCTTGGTCTAGAGATGGGTTAGAGGGATCAATAGAGGGGGATTTCAATGAGGAGCTTCCTTGTTTAGTCTGAGGAAGCTTTAGGGTGGCTTAATTTGGAGTTATGTGGAGTTTGGTGGAGTGCCAGAAAAGCCATGGATTTTTGGTTCAAAATTGAGCTCACGCAGGCGTAGAGAGGAGCTGAAGATGGTTGGCTTACGCTAAGGAAAGTCGGGAGAAGCTATAGAGAGATTTTAGCAAGTTTCCCCAAGACATTGAGCTTGGGAGTTAGCCAAAAATGGGGCTTCTTATAGCCATGACCAAGGGGAGGGCCTCAGGCTTTGATTGATTGGTGCAAGAAGGCTGAGGTGGAGGGCTGAGCGGCGCACACATCCAATGGAAAATTGACACATTGGATGGGTTCAATTTTGGATTTAGAGAGAGGAGGGTCCCCTCGGATTTGAGCTTTCAAGCGACTAGGGTGGCTTGCCAGAGGTATGGTGGTGGATAGCTGGTTCAGGGAGGGTCAGTGATGTCTTAATTGTGATTACGTTGGAGGTATGATGGATGATTACATGGGGGAAGAGTTTAGCCAAAATGGTGGAGCAAATCTCCTTAATTTGGGGGACACTTGGTTCATAGCTTAATTCTTGGGTCTTGGGTGATTTGATTAGCATCGTAGGTGGCTAACCAAGGCAGGAGAGGGTTAAGGTTGGTTAATGCAAAAGATTTAAGTCAATTTAGGTATTGGTTTGAACTTTGAGTTGCAATTTGGGCCAAGTGATTGATCAAATTGATGGAGATGATTGTTATGAGAAGTTTCAAAATGGAATTAAGTGATTTTGAGTTGTTTAGGAAGATCAATTTGGTGGAATTTGGCCATATGGTTAATTTTAGAGCATTTGGGTTAGACTTGGATTAAGCTAGGGTTAGGGTTTTGGTCATTTGATTGTTCAAATTGGTCTAAACGATTGTCATGAAGAGTTTTGTATATCAATTGAGTGGAAATTGTGGGGTTAAAAGGTTCAATTTGAGGAAATTTGGACTTTGTGGCAAAATTGGGGATTTTGTCTTTAGTTGGATTTTGGTGAGCTTTGAGTTCAAATTTGCTTCAATTGATTGTTCAAACTAATTTGGGGATGTGTTATGTAAAATTTTGAATTCAAATTTGGGAAATTGACTTGATCATGAGGTTCAATTTGTGGGAATTTAAGAGTATGGCTAAATTGGGGGTTTTAGATTAGGCTTGCAATTAGGCTTGATATTGGATTCAATTGGGCTTGGATTTGGTTTCAATTGGGATTTGGGATGATGAATTTGAGTTTTGAATGAAATTGGGAGTAATTTGGGCAATTTAGGCATTTAGGGGTAATTTGGTGAATTTGGTCAAAAGGGGTCAATTTGGTCAAATTAAGCTCAATGGAGTGGTTCAAATTAATTCTGGGGATATTTGGAGTGATTTTAGAGATTTTGGGAATCTTAGAAATGTTGGGATTTGAAGAGTATTTTGCTAATTTTGGGGATTTTGGTGGTATTTTGAGAATTTTGGAAAATTTAAGGTATTTTGGTCAATTTGACTGAATTGGAATGGTTTGAAATGATTTTTGAAGAGATTTTGAGAATTTAGATAATTTTGGGGATTTTTGGAAAATTTAGGGTTTAGGGGCAATTTGGTAATTTTGTGAAGTTGGAGCCAAGATTCAAACTGGACTTGATTAAGGATTAAGGATGTTAATCATGAGGTCACCCTATTTGAGTCATGAGACTAAGGGAACTCCCATTATGGATCCTCCATGTGCTGGTCTTAGCCAAACCCTAGCCCAAGGCTAATGGTTTAGGGGACGAGTTTTTAATAGAGTAAGGGATCAACTAAGGCATGTTTGGCTAAGGATTTAGGTTGTGAGTGAAAGTACAAGTGTGTGTGTGCAAGACTGACCAAGACCACACCACTCACAGCTAACCCTAAGACTAGACAGATTTATGGGGACTCCACTTGAGCTCCTTCTTATTGGTCGCGCTTACTAAGTGTTAGAGGTTAGAGCCAACATGTGGAACTTCAAGATGAGCAAAGAAGAGTTTAGAATTTCTATTGGTGAGGGTGTCATCACTAATCCTCTAGGAGTAGTCAACAGGAAAGTTCTATGGCTAGATCCTAGGCTTCTAAAGAAGAAACACTAGACATCAACAAAAAATGAGGTCAACAGAGAAAAAGTAAAGAAACCTAATTTTTTATCACTTATTTTAGTCGAGCCCGTTGGAGGAACGAGTTCTTAGTGCCCCCCTTATAAAACGGCTCACGAAGTAGAGATATTTGAAATGACATAAAAATGAGCGTAACATGGGCTATTGTTTTCAAATATCACCCAAGATAGGCATATTTGAGATATTTTTTATACTTCTAGGAAATTTATAATACTTAAAAATAATTTAGAAATTACTTACTTCCTTACACCAATTTTACCAATTTTTAAGGGGATATAAAATGCAGCCAAATACTGATTCAGAACCTATAATTTTGGCTATGAATTTAGCTTGAAGATCATTAATCGCTTGAAAATTGATTCAAATTTTGACATAACGATTTTGAATTTAAAAAAATTTGTCAAATTACACCGCAAAATTTTGGATTGAATTTTTTTGAGCCATCAACAGCCTGTTTATGTTAGGTTCTGTTTTAGCCCCAATCTCGCACAAAAATTAATTTAAATTTTGATGGAGATCCAAATCGGATCGAAATCATGTCGAAATAAACGAGTCAAAATTTTAGGTTAATTATTTTCTTAGCCAATTTGGAACGGACTTATGCGGCTTAAATCGGATGATTAACCGCCTACCTGCATCTCGAGTTGCTAGGGTTTCTTTCATCCCGCAACCGCTGCAGACGGAATGAAGCTCAACCCTAGGGTTTCGAGCTCCCGGCGCAAATGCCGCAAGGCCCATTTTACGGCGCCATCCAGTGTGCGGCGAAAGCTCATGAGCGCTCCCCTGTCTTTGGATCTTCGCGGGAAGCACAGCGTGCGGTCGATGCCGGTGAGGAAAGACGACGAGGTGCAGGTGGTGCGCGGCACCTTCAAGGGCCGGGAGGGCAAGATCGTCCAGGTGTACCGGAAGAAATGGGTCGTCCACATCGAACGCATCACCCGAGAGAAGGTGAACGGATCCACTGTTAACGTTGGCATCGACCCTTCCAAGGTTGTCATCACCAAGCTCAAGCTCGACAAGGACAGGAAGTCTCTCCTGGACCGCAAAGCTCGTGGGCGCTCCACCGACAAGGCCAAGGGCAAGTTCTCTGCTGAGGAGGTGGCCGCTGGCTCTGCACCCTCCCTCCAGGAGATTGATTGATATTTCCCAAATGTTACAGACCTTTGGTGATATTCTATTACGTTTCTTGTATTAGTTTTACTTCCACTTCAGCAAAGTTGGATTTAGAAATTTTTAATTTTGCTCCCTAAAATTTATAAATTTCTATTCTTCTATTGTTATTTTAAGTCCTTCGATTGTGGATTTTGTGCATGGGTACTATGTTATAAATTTCTCTGTTGAAATGTTTTGTTCTGCTTTATATTAACACTGGTGCCGGATATCAACATACTAGAAGTGTAGCTATTGAGAACTTTAGAAAGGTGGTATTTTGATGTTGAGAGAATTGGGCGGCATTTAGATAACAGCTTTCTTGGTTGCCAATATGCAGCAATTTTAGAAATAAGGGATGGTGGATTATTTGCTTAGCAACTTTTTTGATCCAAGAAAGAGCAATTGCTAAATTGTAAAAACCCTCCTGCGATTTGTTCAATTTCTATTTGGCTTGTACGTGACCTCTGTTGTTTGGAATAAGGGTTAGTATGTAATTATTAAGGCCACATAGTAGAATTACTCCATGTTAAGGAGCTGTAAATTAGAAAGAGGAATGATTTGTTAGATTGCTTGAAATTAAATATTTTTAAGATATCATTTGGTTGGTTTAGGAGGTGGACGACACATTTACAACGCCACTCACTGCTTTCAGCACTGTTGCGATATTTGCTAGTATTTACTAATTTCTTGTCTGATTAATAAAGACGAATCAACAAGGATTAATTTTTTGGTTGCCATCTTGCCTTTTTTAGGTTTATGTAATCATCATTATATTGGCAGTGTTATATAATTTTTTAGTGAACGTATAATAATTTGTTGTACTTTTTTTTAGCCATGATTGTTTGAGCAAAAATGAAAGGCATAATTGACCTTTGTTTTTTTCTGTTGCCCTCTATTGATGAGAACTCATAGACATCAAAAGAAAAAATTAAATTTGGGCTACATAGGAACCCTGTCTATTTGTAACAATTTTATTACTTCCTCTCATAAGGAAAGTTGTCTATGAATAAAAAATTATTGCTATCTTCATTACTTGTTAATAATTTCACATTATCCTCTTTTATTGATCACATTAATGAAATAAAATTATGTTAAACAGCTGGACCACTTGAGTGAAAACACATGATATCTTACATGAGATTTTCAACTTTCTCCTTTTTGTTCCACACATCAAAATTGGCTTCAAGTGTGATAGCTTATTATAACAATTAATATAACAATTGAATGGAAAATAAAATAACACCATTAGGTTAACAACATAAATTTTTACTGGGAGCTATTTTCAATTCATGAGTCACGACAATCATCATCTTTTCCAATCAACATTTTCAATCATGTATCACAAGCACAATACTTCATAAATGAGTACTATATTACTTTATGAATAAATTTTTTTCAAGTCATTCAGGGTCCAACTTAAATACTTCGTATTTTCAATTCTCGAGTCATGTCAATCATCCTCTTTTCAAATCAACAATTTCAATTATGTATTACAAGCACGATACTTTATAAATTGTTACTATATTACTTTATGAATAAATTTTTTTTTGCAGAAGTCATTCAAGGTCCACAACTTAAATACTCCCACAGGATTAAGCAAAATAGACTAGTATCCACAAATTGAATAAAATACTCGATTCATTCAATTAAAAAGCATTGTGAATGCAGCCCTAGCAAGTAGTCCCTGCTATTACCATGATCTTTAATCAAATTGACAGACCAGTCTTATGAACATGGGATATGTAATCTTGATCTTAGTTCTCACATACATAAATGACTAAGCACTTTACGTCAATATGTTTGAAACGGCTTTTATTTTTATTATTCCTAGAATATAACTCATAATTGAATTATCGAAATACATCTTCAGTGTTATTGCTATAGAATAAACAATTTTCAAACCTAAGTCCAATTTCTTAACCATGATGGTCTTTGAAATTGCTGTAAGAATTTCTACCTCCATGGTGGACAGAAATTATCACTTATTTAGTACTTCTCACCTTCAGCAAAAAATGAAAAAGTCCCTTTCAAATTTCCTTGTGTCTATGCAGCTACCACAAGCTGGGTTGGAATAGTCAGCCTTTATTTTGAATGTAAGCTTTTAATCCTTAGTTTCTTGTCAATAACTCATTTCTATTTTACAACTTTCTAATGTTTCATTTAAGTATCACTTTTATATTTTCCTATTATATCCAACACATATGGTATGGTCTAGTGCAGTGCATGCATCAAAATGCGTATAAAGGAAGCATAAGTTATGGACATCATTTGTTCTCATTCCAAATTATTTTGTGGACATTTATTTTGATTGAATTTGTTCCCTTTAATAATAGGTACTATAGTAGGCCCACAATTTTCGTTTTGAATCTTTTCCAAAACTTTTACAATGTAGGCTTTCGTAGACAATCCTAATACCCTTTGGATAACTATATGAATCGGTCTCGGTCTTCTATGCAATGGCATAAAGAGCCTCATTGAAAGTCTTAATGTCAAATTTGCTTAATAAAATCATTATATTTGCGCAACAAACATAATTTACAACTTTTAAGTAAAATATCATCTACATATAGAACCATCCTATTTATCTTAGGGTATACTCATGGCTTGATGATATTTTTATTAAAGCAACTATGAAGCTTTAAGTATCATTAATACGAAGGTTGTTTTATTTCACATATTGATTTATTTCTTTAATTTGCTAACCCAGTGACCAATCTCGTCGTCATTGAATTCTTAGACTATTTCATGTACAAACTTATTCAAGATTAATTCAAGAATATCATTTTCACATCCATTTGTTGTAGATCCGTGTCAAAATTGAGTTACTAATGTCATAATTATTTTAATAGAATGTTTTTTAGAAATTAGAGAGAATGTTTCATGATAATCGGTGCTTTTCATTTGAGTGAAATCCTCAGCTACAAGTCTGTCCTTATATTATTTTGCATTAGCAGTCTATGGCTGCATGACCAATTGGTAATTTATCTAAATTCTAAACTTTTCTTTTTTCAGCTGTAGAGTTCATCTCTTCCTTCATGCCGTCATATCAACACAGTTTTTCCCTTTCATGTTGTGGGTAAACAAACTTTTGAATGATATTCTTATATACTCATTATTTTTTGAAGTGTTCATTTGGTGATAAATCATTATTCCTTTTAAAGGAGATAATTCAACAATTTTATGTTCATGAAGTTTAATGTTTCTAGGAAGTCCACTTCTAATCAATTTAGGATCTTTAGAAATGGGGATTTCAAGATTCAACAATTCTTTTTTCTTGCGATGAACCATAAATTTTATAAATTCTGGAGTTTTAAGATAGCATATGGCCCACCACTAATTGTTCTTGGGTCCAGTTCTTACAAATCACCATTAACTAGAACACCATCCCCAAATTGAATTCATATTAAAAATGTTAGTCTACACCATCAAACTTGTATGCTATGGCCAACAAAAGTACCAATGGTAAATGAATAAAAATATAGATGAACTAAAAAGCCAGACGTACTGGACCTGTAACATAAATCAAATTTCTAGAAAATGATGGTGTTTAAAAAGTGTTTCAAGTTTTAGATGAAAATAATGTTCAAGAAATAATGTAATTTTTCTAACAGCCTTGCCTTTTGAACGCATACCATTTTTTTGAGTAGATGATATGTTCATTTTCTTCTGATTTCCTTTGATTTAGAAAACCTGCATGACATTGGCGATGCAAATAGTACCAAAATCAATCGATGCTTTCTATTTAGGAACATCAACAAAATGAGATTCACGACATAGAAAAACTAGTACATTTTAAAGGATAAAATATTACTGTCTGGAGACTGGATGTAAAATTATATTCTAACGTCAATCTTAGATTGACAAGTGTGTGATGTATATTATATATATAAATTCAGAAGTAACAGCGAAGCTTGAATCGACTTGGCTAAAGTTAGGTATGTGGCATAAATTTAAAAACAAATACATAAAAGTTTTAGGGTATAT
Source organism: Phalaenopsis aphrodite (assembly GCA_003013225.1). Taxonomy (NCBI): domain Eukaryota; kingdom Viridiplantae; phylum Streptophyta; class Magnoliopsida; order Asparagales; family Orchidaceae; genus Phalaenopsis; species Phalaenopsis aphrodite. The sequence continues at coordinate 1,439,804 of NEWO01000061.1, forward strand.
GACTAAATATTTTTTTGTTGCCCAAATTAAAGAGGGGAAAAAGATTAAAACCTGAAAGGAAGTCTTAACGATGGAGAATATACAAAGTGCTAACCTGTATCATTTGAAGCTCATATATGTGTCTGCTTCCGCTGATGATGTTAGATATGTTCCTAACACATTTTTGTTAATATACGTAATTTCTAAAACTATTTAGCATTTTTTAAATTGCAAGTATAATCTACTTTTTTTTTATAAGAATCATTTGATTTTTGTTTCTTTGTAAGAAATGTAGGCGTATGACTATATTCTTACACATTCGATTAGTTAGAATTGCTGAATTGTGTTTTAAGATGCTATTTTTTATTTATAGTGATTTGTCTCATATACCATTCAACATTTCATGAAGTGCAGCCATATTGTACCAGTGTATTACTGTTGTTCTTGGTTAGTACACCATGTGTTTACTCACTGCATTATTTAATAAAATATTTTAAATATTTATTTAATAGCTACATATAAAAGAATTGCTGAATTTTACTTTAAGACTCTTTCATCATTTTGAAGTGATTAATGTATGTATTAATCATTATTTTATGGAATACAACTATATTGTAATTGTTGTACTCTATTTCTTGAATAAGCATCATTGTGTTCCATGTGTTTACTAAATGAACTAGAATTCCAAATTTTATCTTCTCAAATGGTTGTCGTTGTAATTGTTGTACACTTTTAATAATTTTTTAAAAGGCATAAACATATAAATGTCCAGGTCTTGGTCACAACTTGTATACAATGATGCAATTGCGATGAATTCTGAACCAATTATAGAAAAGTTCTTTAGAACTGTTTTTCATGATGAAAAGTAGAGATTATTTATAATGTAGTTATGCACACATTCATGCGTATTTGATATTCAAAAGGATCATGACAGTTGCTGGCCAAACAAAAGTAATATAACATGAAAAGTTTTTTTGTGCTCAAAAGTAGTCTTAGAAATCAAACATTAGGACTGGTTGTCCTGTAATTATTATATTTTTCATCGAATTTGAGGGTATTTGGATTTTTAATAAATTTATAAAATTCACAACCATTCATTAGTAAAATCAACTAATCAACATATATTGAGATCACACCAGGACATCAATGAAGACAAGACAAAATAACTGTGTTGTAGGCGATGACAAACCAAAATTAGATTGACTAATGCAGTCTTCTAGTTGAAGAAGTATGAGGAATTGAGAATGTGAGTTTAAAAAAAATGTATTTGATTATATCCATGTAGAGAAAAGAGCAAGAATTGAGAATAAAGATACTATTTCTCTAATACACATATTCAAGAGAAGACAAAATAAAATATGTTTGTCTGAAGTGTCGAATTTGATCACTCAATAGTTTGAATAAGTTTTTTTGGAGTGATGACATGACAAGGGTTGACTATGATTACTTAAGAGATTTCATAATTTTTTGTGCAAGTTATCATTTAAAAAGCATAATTTAATTTGCGAACATTTTATTTATGTTAGCATCATTAACAAAATGTTTTTTTTTGTAGTTGTTTTTTTTTATCAAAAGAGACAATTGAGTCTTTCCCTTGATTAATCAAAACATCCATTCACATAACATCTGTCAATAATATTCACCAATCAAGATCTAACAAAGACGAAAGCTATAGAAACTGCATTATCTCATACTCAACATATATTATACAAATGGCATAACTTTAAGAAGGTTCAATCGAAAGTACTTTGCTTAAATAGTAATAAGATAGTACATAAATTATTTTACACGCGCACGGGTGAATGTGATTCAGAACAGGATTTTGGGCAAGTATGATTTGAGATGATATAAAAATAAAATCTTCACGGTCATGCTTGGATGAATGAGCTATATATAATTAAAAGAAAGTAATTAATAACAATTTGTAAGATTGTTTCTACATAGAATTTTTATCCACACAACGTAGAATGCCATGAAATCTAAGGCTACAAGCTATGTTCTAATTTTTTTCTTGCATATGATAATGTCATGGATGCATGAAGGCAAAATGATCAGGATGAGGATTTTAAGTGTAATTAGTGTGGAACTGTTCCCATTGTTAAAAACATCTATATATTGAGCAAACTATTTTATTTTTTTAAGTTATACTTTGAAGAAAAATTTTTGCATGAGATTGGTTGCCTAACTGTTGAACTTTTTTATAATAGTTATGCATATTTTATAATTAGAAACTTTGAGTATAAAAAAATATTCTAAGATTTGGATAGTTTATTTTGACAAAATCAGTTCCAATATACGACGTCGTTGGAAGTTGAGATAATGTGATTATTTTATGCCCACTGTATCAAAGTTTTATGCCAACAAAATGTTGGGAGCATTTCAGAAAAGTATCTCCTAATGAGGCGGTCTTTTAGAGCAAAGAGAAATATATAAATTAGCAGTGCTTGCAGAAAAATAGAGTTACAAGCGTATAATTTTTTTTCCTCTTGCGTCTTATTTTGAAATCATATCAATATATATACATATCGAATAAGTTGTAAGTCACAGGTTAATGAAGAGGCTGAACATTATGTGATACTCATTGAAGAAGTTATTAGATGATATAAAACTATTACTTGGGAGGAATTTCTCTTCCATTCACAAAACATGTTAAGAGAAGTAGATTGTTGAGAAAAACCTTGATTGCAGTATTGAACTAAAAGACCCAGCTAATATACGACTAAAAGATATTTCTAATGCAAGATTGAAAGGTCATTGAGAGAGGGTGAAGACATCTAATATTAATTTTTATATTTGTTATAATTTTTTAAAAGATTATTTTGATTTTTCCTCATTCATTATTATTTTGTCAAAAAATGATAATTCCTTAATAGTTCGAGAGCATGCACATCCATCTATAACGATCCCTTCATCTACTATTCTGGCGTGTATAACATATGTATTAATGGTACACCAGATTGTTGATGGACATTCTCGAGGGGGAATTTATGAATGTTTTAATGAAGAAATACGATTGAACAACATAATTGTACTTGTGAACCCCATGCAAAAGTGAAGAAATGGACAACTTCCATTGCAAACATGTAAAACAAAATTCATATATTTTCATTTATTAAATCAAAATAATTCATAGCATAGTCATGTTATATCGAAGAAATACAAGAATTCAACTAGTACAACATGGTTATACTTAAGAACATGTTTAATAATACCATGTTCAGTTTTGTGGTCCTTACATGGTACTTCAAGAACTCAGAAACTTCAACGAATTTGGTTGAAGCTCCTCCAATCCCTGGGGACTGATACGGGGCTTGGAAGGGAGCCGGTTGAACCAACCTCTACCCAGTCCAAACTTGGTGGACTGGTCGGACAACAGAAAGGGCAGGACCTGCCGCCCAAATATTCCCTATTTCCTTTTCTGTTTCCCTTCTGTTTCCCTTCCTTTTCAGTTACTCTCATTTTCTATTTCTTGCCTATTCTATGCCTTGCTTTTCTATTTTCTTACTTGTTCTAATCATTACCTATTCTACTTACTCATTTCAAGTATAAATAGATGGTGTTGCTTAGTTTAGTGGTTATTGATTTTTTTATGAATTCAAAGTCCACCATTGGTGTTCCTTCCCTTTCAAGGGCTGTATCTGGCAATGAGAAGGTGTTGTAGCTGTAACTCATCCGAGGTGGTGGCTATCTCTATGGTTCCCCCACACTTCTACGTTCACTTACTCCATCCAACACATCTAAACCATCACATATAACTTGCTCGTGCTTCCATAAGTGTCGAAACTCCATATGGTTAAAGATGCATCACTATAGCTCTAGAAGCCTTCTTTCCCTTAGGGGATAGTCAACACTGGAGCTATCATTAAATACATCTTCAACTTCTAGAAAGCTTCCTCACAACAATCTATCCATTCAATATTTGCCGCCTTCTGAGTTAGTCTAGACAAAGTCATTGCGATTTGAGAAAACTCCTCAACGAATATCCTTTAATAAACTACCAAATCTAAGAAACTCTGAGTTTCTGTAATAGTAGTTAGTTTGGGCCAATCGATAATCAACAAGTAATAATACTTGGAACCAATTAATGAATTGAATTATAGATTCGATTTGAATTCAATTTGAGGTAATTTTTATTTTGAATTTCAAGATTTTGGAGTTTGTTTTGAATTTTTAACTTATTTGAATTTCTTAAAGAATTTTTTGTTGAAGATCATAATTAGAGAATGCCTAAGGAAACGTTTAAAGATTGATCGAAATGGAAGTGGCTAATAGTTTCCTTTTAAAAAAATTCTTAAATTCATTGAAAGTGGAGAGTGATTAGTTTAAGTCAAAAAGCTCGGGGACTCACATATGACTTAAAGCTAATCGAATGATCAGAATCATGATAAAATGGACGTGGACTCATATTTACCACTAAATCTGATGGAGAAAAGGATTTTTTTACCACATTTAAGTTGTCTCATACCAAATCAAAGAAATATTAATTAATTGCCAAAGCAGAAAATCTTAAATCCATTTAAGGGAGACATCTACTTTGCAAATTAGTCAGGGTGATCAAAACTATGGTAAACAACATAGGGACTCACATTTACCTCTAAGTTTGATTGAGAAACAGATGTCTTACTCCATTTAAGGTGGTCTCATACCAAATCTCAAGAAAGAATTTATATTTTCTTAAGGATTACAGAATGCTAATTGACTCACATCCGACCTAAGTGAAACAGGGGAGACTAGGTCAAGAAGAAATGCCAAGGCACTCACATCCAACTTGAGAGCTAGCTAGAAATATCAGGCTAGGAAGGAATGTCAAGGGATTCACGTTTAACCTACGTGTTGATCGAGGAGAGTATGCCTTAATCCATTTAAGAGGGTCTTATACATTCCTCAAGAGAGATCTATCAAATTGGGAAAAGAATGCCATGAACTCACTACTAACCCAAGATGTGAATAGAGAGATCAGATTGGGAAGGTATACCAAGGGACCCATATCCAACCATCCAAAAGAAGTTTAAGGAAGATATACATCTTTTCCTAGGTATTACGAAATGCTAATGGAATTGCATCCAATCTAATGGAAACATGGTGACTAGATTAGGAAGGAATGTTATGGGATTCACATCCAACTTGATACTAGTCGAGGAGAGGATACCTTAATCCATTGAAGGGTGTCATAAATCTATCACATTGGGAAAGAATGCAATATAACTCACATCTGCCTCAAGAGGTTGACAAAATATCAAGTTGGAATGAAATGCAAAGGAACTCACATCCAACTCAAAAGCTAAACAAAAGAAGATATACATGTTTTCTTATGAATTACGGAATGCCAAGGGACTCACATTAAATCTAAGAGATACATGATGATTAGACCAGGAAACAACGCTAAAGGACTCACATCCAACTTGATACTAGCCGGGAAGAAAATGCAAATGGTGGAAAGGAATGTATAAAAGTGATGCAATTCTATAAAATAGTACCATCCAAATCTCTTCTACACAGAAAGAAAATCTAAAAGTTAATATGGAAGGAAACTCTAAGCTTGGGAAAGAAAACTGACAGTAGTAATAGGCCAAGAAAATTCAACCTACACTAAGTAAGAGGAAAAAGTTAAATTTTTGAAATTAGCCTTTTCTTGTTTGTTTTTAGTTCATTGAATTTGATTTGTTTTCTTTTTATTTGTTTCATTTTTTTATTTATTTTGTTTTTTATTTTTTTGATTTATTTGGATTGTTTATTTTTGTTTTATTTCATTTCTTTTGTTTATTTTGTTATTTGTTATTTGTTATTTGTTTTGTTTTTCTTTTGATTTAATTTTATTATTTGTTTTGCTCTATTTTATTTTATTTATTTGTGTTGTTTATTTGTTCATCAACTCCCTTTTGTTTATACTTGGGTCGACCCAGTTAGTTGGCATTTGCAATCAATCATGTAAATTTGCATGCACAACGGTTGGAAGCAATTATAGATTATCAATCTTCTAATGAATTTTGAAAACTGCTCTTTATTAATCTCTTCAAAATAATAAATACATAATCATATGGCTAGTATATAAAAATAACATAAAACATTTCTATAGTAGTTCATCAAAAAGAATAATCATATGATCCATATCCATCCATCTATAACACCCTGTATCATGAAACACCGTGCATCGCCTCTATGTATCACCATACTGTGTATCAGCTATCAACTGTATGTACTCAGGTAGAACATAATCCTTTACAGAATCTACATCATCATTATTCAAGGCAAACTGCCAAAATGCATCCTTGAGTGTATACTCTGGGAACTTATACTCCGGAGTAGCTGATGCTACCTTAGCGACGGTCGTCTCTGACTATTGCTTCTCCTCCTGCTCATACATCTTATGCATGTGATTATTGTGATTCCTCTTCTATGTACGAGTAAGACTGACTATTTTTGTTGTTGACTCTCTAGCTAAACCTCTATAAAAGCATTGACAAGTTCTCTAGCTCATGTCATAACCATCGACTTGACTTTTGCAGGTTCAAATTTTGGTCGTCTATCACCTCGACCTCAACTTCTATGATTTTCTCCAATTTTCTCTTTTTCATAACCATTTTCTACTTATTAGTTTTGACTTCCAAAATGGCCTAAGTTCACAAAATTTTTCCTGACCAACCACAATATGAAATGGCCCCTCATATGGCATCTTCACTTGGTCGAAATCCAAGTTAAAACCGATCATAACTCCTTCTGCCTTTTGATGGTTGATACAACTAAAATATATAGTTTTTTTAGACACATTTTTATACCTATTTTTGAGATATTGCAGTTTAATGGAGGATATTTTTATGTTTTTCTTGCAGATACAAGTAAAAAATAGAAAAAATGTTTAAAGGAGTGAAAAGGGATTTTGGTGTAAAAAGGTGAAAAATTGTGCAAATGAGTTTTGGCGCCTAATCACCAGATCCGGCGCTTAAGCGCTGGTTAAACAGAGAAGTCCACACCTAAGCGCCGAGACCCTGCTCTTAAGCGCCAGTTGGAGTTACTAGACGAGTAAAATCGATTTTCATGAATTTTAAAGAGGTTTTTGAGGCATCCATTGGCTTAATAGGTGGTTGTAACCACCATAGAAAAAAATTATCATGAAAGGATACGTCTCTTAGGCAAATACATCAAATCAAGACACATTTTGAAGAGATCCTAAGGCACCTCTTGGAAAACTATAAAAGAAAGAAGAGAGGACTTAGAAAAGAGTCCTGAAAATATTGGCAAGTTTTGAAAGTTCTTCTCTGGGGAGTTTGTTCGGAGAGTTTTTTAGGAACCGCTTTTTATTTACTTTATCTTTTTTGTTATTTTGTTTTGAGTGATTACAAAAGAGAAGAGATTCAAAGGAGCTTCAAGAATTTGGTGGAGGACTTGAAATAAGTTTTTATCTTTTTTTTAGATTACTTTTGGTTTTAATCGAGACTTGTTGTTGGTTTGACAATGATTTCTTCTTTTAAACTAAAGTGTGGTTTTGTTTTCTCCATAGATTCTGAGTAGTTTTCTTTATCTTTCTTCTTAAAATGATAAGTAATTAAGTTTTTAATGGAAGTTGTGGAAAGTATTGATCTTTAATCTGGAAGAAGTTGTGATGATTTAAATCAATACACTTCATTTACTTCTTGATTTGAACAATTCAGATGTTAAAGATTGCTGTGAGAACATGTAAGAACTGAGTTGTTATTGTCTCCGTCAACAATTGGAAAGAATCACATGAGGTTGTATGAATGAGAATGTAGTTCATATGATTGAGTGCAAATAAATAGGAAAATATTCATTGATGGGTGTAGAGTTAGAAGACTTTAAAGTAACATGTTAAAGCCCACAACTTAGTTTATTGTTTTAGGTTATGATATGAGAATGTTAGCCCCCAAGTGGAGGGAATCGAGAGAACTCTAGAGTGAGAGCTAGTATCTTCCTTGCCTAGTCAGTCTTCAGAACTATTCAAACTTTAAATTAGCCAATGTTCTTTATAGCATCTCTAGTAAGGGTAAAAATTATTATTTCTTCTATTTGACACAACACAATTTACATACTTCCACAACAGAATTCTTATACTTATTACTGATTTATGAAAAGAATAAATATATTTTCATATTAAGTACTTTTCTTCTACAAAAACTTTAGTTATCTTTTTAAGTTTATTTCGTTAAAATATCAAAAATATCAAAAACATTTAAATTTTAAATTCCTACAAAAATCATTTTTAGTTTAAGTAATTATCCTTCTAAAAATAGAAAAACTTTATAAAAAGTGCATATTGCATAATCTTCCATGTGGGTTCGATATTCACGTCTTAATCAAAAAGTCTTATATTACTTGATAATGATACATATACTTGTGTAGTTTCCCAATATAAATATATATATATTTAAAAGTTAAATTCTTATTTTTCTTCAGGATCAAGTTTTTGGTTTTGTTGCAAAATAAGGAAATATAAGTGAAAAATACCATCAAAACAATTGCTATACTGTGCATAAGCATTATGTTCGGGGATCAAGTTTTTGGCGCCATGTCGGGGAAGAAAACTAAGTAAATTTCTATTTTTAGAAAGTCTTATTTAAACCTTAAATAGTGTATCTCATTTTGTATGTTTTATTTTATTTTGTTTTATTTTATGTTAGTGTATGCGTAGTTCAGGTTCTGAAGGACTGGTGTCCTACGATTCTGAATTAGAAAGAATTATTAGAAAAATCAGAAAAACAAAAAAAATAAAAATCATGAAAAATCCAAAAAAATTACAGAAATGACAAATCAAAATAATTAAAATGCTGAAATTTATCAAGAGTTTAGACCTTTAAGAGATTATGCCAACTCAATTGTAGATGAACTTCATTACAGTATTCAAAAACCTACTGTAGTGGCTAATTCATTTGAGCTTAAACTTGTCATTATCTAAATAGTATCAAATAATCAGTTTGGGGATCACCAATTGAAGATCCAAATTTACATCTTACCAATTTTCTAGAATTGCGTGCTACATTTAAATACGATGGTGTTTCATATGATGTCATAAGACTTAGGTTATTTCTTTTCTCACCGAGGGATAAAACTAAGATGTGGTTGAATTCATTAGCACATGGATCTATCAGAACTTGGGGTGATTTTGAACAAAAATTCCTTTCTAAATATTTTCCACCATTAAAAACTGTGAAGCTTAGAAATGATATTACATCTTTTAATCAATTTTAAGGGGAATCTATTTATGAAGCATGGGAACGATTTAAAGAACTCTTAAAAAAGTGTCTATACCATGCTATACCAGATTGGTTAATAATTTAAACCTTTTATAATGGATTAATTGGTCCTCTTAGATCTAGTATCGATGCCAGAGCTGGTGGTCATTGATGTCAAAACCATTTCATGACACTTAGGCTTTATTTGAAGAAATGACTACCAATAATTTTCAATGGCCTTCTGAGAGGGTAAATTCTAAGAATGTTGCTAACATTCATGAAACTGATGCATTTACTATATTAGCAAATAAAGTTGTTGCAATTTCAAGAAAGTTAGACCAATTTGGAATGAATTTTTCTCAACCAATTTTCATGATTGAAGAGAATTCATTAGGCCAAATGGTAGATTCTTAAGCATCGTTAGAAACTTTGAATGCCATAAATAATAAGCAAAATATCCGATATTCTAATTATTATAACCTAGGTTGGAAGAACCATCCCAACTTTAACTGGAATAACAATTCGGGTGGCAATAATCAGAAATGGGGGAACAACCACGTAAACCCATTAGGAAACCGGAACATCCAAGGGAACAATAATTTAAGATCTACTTATCCTCCATATTTTAACAGTAATACATAATTTAAGGATAAGAAGTTGTCTATAGAAGAAGTGGTGTTATAAATGGATAATTTGTTACAAAGTCAAGGAGCTACAATTAGAAAAATTGAGAATCAACTTTAGGCAAATCACAAGTTCATTAAGTAATAGATCCCAAGGAACACTTCCTTGTAATACTAAATCAAATCCAAAAGACCAGATTAAAGAATAAGTTAAAGTCGTACAACTTAGAATCAGAAGGGAGTTGGAAGGTAGGGTTCAAAAAGAAATTGAAGTAGAGAGACAAGAAACTAAAGAATCAAAATCAGACGCACCGAAAGATTCTTAAAGACCTATTTCTCTGCCGAAAATTGATTTAGAAAACCACCACCTCCATTTTCTCAAAGACTTCGACAACAGAAGTTGGATAAGCAATTTTCAAAATTTATGAAAATATTTAAGAAGCTTACATTCAATATGCCATTTGCTGAAGCATTGAACAAATGTCAAGCTATGTCAAGTTTATGAAGGATATTCTTAACATAAAAAGGAAGTTTGAAGATAATAAGACTGTTGCAATTAGTGAGGAGTGCAGTGCTATAATTCAGAAGAAACTTCTTGAAATGCTTAAAAATCCTGGTAGCTTTACAATTTCATGTGCAATAGGAGACACATTTTATGGGAAAGCTTTATGTGATTTAGGTGCAAGCATTAACCTTATGCTATTATCAATATTTAAAAGATTGGAATTAGGAGAAATAACCCCTACTACTATAGCTCTACAGTTAGCAAATCGTTCAATAACCTATCCTAAAGGAGTTAGAGAAGATGTCCAAGTGGATCAATTTATCTTTCCTGATAATTTCATTGTGCTAGATATGGAGGATAAAAAGATACCTATAATTTTGGGAAGACCTTTCCTAGCTACTGGAAGAGCAATGATAGATGTGCAGAAATAGGAATTAATAATGCACGTCAATGATCAAACTGTTACTTTTAACATTTCAAAATTAATGAAATACCCTTCAAAAGGTAAAGATGATGAATGCTATAGAATGAATGTTATAAGATATCTGAGCGAAAGCTATTTCAAGACTACTTATGAAGAAAAATCCAAAGAAAAAGATTTGGAACACGAGCAAGAAGAGGAATTAGATCAATTTGTAAACCTTTATAAGGAAGATTCAAGTTACGTTGAAGAAAGTTTTGAAATTTTGGATACGATAGAAAAAGATAAATCATTTTATCCATCTATTGAAAAACCTCCAAATATGCCTTTTTAGGAGATTCCTCTACTTTACCTGTTATAATTTCCTCAAAGTTAACAAAGGAAGAAGTAGAAAAACTGATGTAAATTCTAAAAATTTTAAGAAAGCTTTTGGATGGACAATTGCTGATATTAAATGAATCAATCCTTCAATTGTATGCTTAGAATTAATCTGGGAGAAAACTGCAAACCCAGGGTTGATCCACAAAGGAGATTAAATCCTGTTATGTAAGAGGTTATTAAGAAAGAAATTTTAAAGTGGTTATATGCTAGAATTATCCACTCTATTTTAGATAGTGCATGGGTTAGTCCAATTCAGTGTGTTCCTAAGAAAGGAGTAACTGTAACTGTAAATGAGCATAGATAGTTAATACCTACTAGACAAGTTGTAGGGTGATGAATGTGCATTGATTATAGAAAATTAAACCTTGCCACCATGAAAGATTATTTTACACTACCCTTTCTAGATCCAATGCTGGATAGACTAGTTGGGCATAAAAAAATTTTTTTTCTGGATGGATATACCGGTTATCACCAAATTCAAATATCTCCTGAGGATCAAGAGAAAATAACATTTACCAGTCCATATGGTACTTTTGCTTTTAGAAGAATGCCCTTGGTTTATGTAATGCCACCACAACATTTCAAAGATGTATGATGACATTTTTTTGTGATTTAATTGAAAAAGGGATTGAAGTCCTTATGGATGACTTTTCAGTGTTTGGAACTTCATTTGACTCATATTTGGAACATTTATCTAAAGTTCTTAAGCACTGTGAAGAAACAAATTTAGTCCTTAACTGGGAAAAATGCCAATTTATGGTAGCAGAAGGAATTGTATTATGTCATTAAATATCATAAAATGGTATGGAATTAGATCCTGTTAAAATTCAAGTGATCGCTAATTTACCTTATCCAACAAATGTAAGGGAAATTAAGAGTTTTTTAGGACATGCTGGATTCTACAAGTTATATATTAAAGACTTTTCAAAGATTGCTAAGCTTTTATGTCATTTACTGGAGAAAGATGCAATTTTCAATTTTGAAGAGGAATGCCTAAAAGCTTTTAAATTTTTAAAAGAAAAATTAATTATTGCACCAATTATAGTTTCACCAAATTGGGAAAAACCTTTTGAACTTATGTGTGATGCAAGTGATTATGCTATTGGAGTTGTTTTAGGATAAAGATATGATAAAATTTTTAAAGTTATTTTGTATGCTAGTAAAACTTTTAATGAAACTGAAATTAATTATACAACAACTGAAAAAGAGTTATTAGCAATAGTATATGCCTTTGATAAATCTATATCATATTTGATTGGAACTCATTGTATAGTGCATACATATCATTTTGCTATTAAGTACTTAATGAAAAAGAAAGATACTAAACCGAGACTTATAAGATGGATTCTTCTTTTACAAGAATTTGATTTTGAAATAGTAGATTGGAAGGGAACTGAAAATCAAATTGCTGATCATTTATCCAGGCTTGATATAGAAAAACCAATCTATTTTGAAAAAAGAAATTAATGAACATTTTCCAGATGAAAAATTGTTCACTGTAAGTGAGTGGCGTGTTCCGTAGTATGCTGATATTGTGAATTATATTGTTAGTGATCTTAAACCCTATGGAATGACATACCAACAAATGAGGAAATTTATTTCTGAAGCTAATACTTATTTTTGAGATGACCCATATTTATATAAATAAGGAAATGATCTGATCATTTGAAGATGTGTACTATTAGAAGAAACTTATGAAATTTTTCAAAAATGTCATAATTCTAATTTTGGGGGATATTTTGGTGTTGATAAAACAACATACAAAATTCTACAATCTGGATTATATTGGCCTACAATTTTTAGAGATGTTAATGACTATATCAAAACTTGTGATTGAAGTCAAAGAGTAGGCAATATTTTTAGAAGAATAGAGATGCCCCTTAATTATATGCTAGAAGTTGAATTATTTGATGTTTGGGGATTAGATTTCATGGGACCATTTATACCATCTTTCAGAAATTTATATATTCTGTTAGTAGTAGACTATGTATCCAAATGGATAGAAGCTGTTGCTTTACCTTGATGTGATGCTCAAAATGTTGCAAAATTTTTGAAAAAGAACATATTTTATAGATTTAAGATGCCGAGAGTTATCATTACTGATGGGGATGTCATTTTAGAAACGTCATTATGGAGAAGTTATTAAAGAAATATCATATAAATCATAAGATTGCTACTGCTTATCATCCTCAAACAAGTGGTTTGACTAAATTATCTAATTGGGAAATTAAAAGAATTATGAAAAAATATGTGAATAAAAAAAATGGATTGGTCAGTCAAACTTGATTATGCTTTGTGAGATTATAGGACTGCAAATAGAACTCCTAGAAGAATGTCCCCATATAGGCTAATATTTGGGAAAGCTTGTCACTTACAAGTTAAACTTGAGCATAAAGCATATTGGACTATTAAAGAGTTCAATTATAATTTAAAAGATGCTGGTGAGAAAAGATTATTGCAATTAAATGAGGAAGAGACAAGGAATGAATCTTATGAGAGTGCTAAGATTTATAAAAAAAATGAAAATGTGGCATGATCGAAAGATTTATACTAAAAATTTTCAGTCAGGGCAACAAGTTTTGCTATATAATGCAAGGTTAATATTATTTCCACGCAAACATAAGTCCATGTGGATGGACCCATTTGTTGTAATAAAAGTTTATCCTTTTGGAGCTATGAATATTAAAGATCCTAATTCTGAGAGAATTTTTAAAGTGAATGGACATAGACTGAAACCTTATTATATAGGGAATCAACATAAATATAATGATGGGATGATGTTGGGTCAACCAGAATGAACACTGGTTACGTCGGGCTGACGACGTAAAACTAAGCACTTTGTGGGAGACAAGCCATATTTATCTGTATGTTTTTACTTTGATTGTTGTTTTGAGTCTGATTAAGAAATCTGGGATAGTATTTTTGAGTTTATTATGTGCTAGTAATGATTTTTAGACTTTATTTAGTGACCTAGACATGTTAGAATAAGAATTTGCACGTTAGGTTGACTGGTGCAAAAATGCGCACTGACGCTTAAGCACGACAATTTAATCACTTGTGCAAATTTCAATTTCTAGAAGGTGTAACTGTAATTTAGTTGGAATAAACGTGGCTTGGCAATTTTTAGTCGTGCCTAGAAGTTATGAGGGGGAATTAGGCCTATCAATAGAAGGGGTTTGTGAAGGAATTTCACCCCAGATTATTTTTAGCCCTAAAAGTCTAAGAAAGAGAGAGATTTAGAGAAAATGTTTTCATAGGAGATGGATTTGAAGAATAAGGAAGAAGCCATGAGGAAGAAGTTCATTTGTCAAAGTGCACAGGAGAAGTATAATAGTTTCTTAGCCGTTAGTATTGATAGGATATCAGAGAAGATCAACCAAATGGAGAATACTATATTTGTATTAAAGACTAAGGTACTTCAATTGCATGCTCATCTAGAACATATTGGGTGGTAACTAAAGATGCAATTCAGCTATACCAGTTATGTAGATGAAGTAGATAAGGCGATGTTCCTTAAGCAAAATTGGATCGAAAATGATAGCATTAGAGCTCGTCACCACCATCCATTTTATCAACTCTATATTTCTGGAGAGACTACTGAGAGACAAGAATTTGTTCCTTCTAATGAAGAGTAACATTAAGTTAAGTGTTAGGAATTGTGTGTTTGGAGTCATATTTTTAAGTGTCTTAGTATTTATGTCTTGTGTTTAGTGTTTGTGTCATTTATGTGTTTAATTATAAATGTGTGTTTAGTGTTTTTTACTTAGGAAAATTTTCTCATCCAAGACAATTTGGAGAGAGAACTAAGTGTTAAATGTGTTTGTACTTGTTTGTGAATAATATAAGTTTATTTTTTATTAAAATTTGTGTTATTTTTAGCCTTGAATTGAATTAATTATTATGGAAAATTTTGAGAGAGAATGGAGTTATAGGAAGTAAAAATAGTCACTTAAGTGCTATGAGACCGTTTAGGGGTGGTTTACTAAGGTTAATAGTGCATTTTACTTAAAATTAAATTTTTCAAAAATTGTACATTGGCGCTTAAGCACCACATCTCGCGCTTAAGCGTAGGCTAACCCGAGAGGTAGGCGCCTAAGCGCCACTTACCCACACTTAAGCCTCGGTTCACAAACAGTTAAAAGTGAATTTTAAGTCTGAAAAAGCCATTTTTAACGCCTCCCATTTTCTTCCCCAACTTGAATTTGCGATTTTGAGGGCTAGGGCAAGTGAAATTTGGAAATTTCTTGGTGGAATCGAGTGAGATTTGCTAGATCCAAGTTCCTTGAGGTAAGAGCTTTACTTCTATGAAATTTTTTTTGATTTTTACCGTATAATTTAAGCACATTTAGAAGATTTCAAAAATTTTATATTCATGGTGAAAAGTGAAGAAAAATCTATGGAAATTGCTTGGGAAGTTTAGTTAGTCCTTTCAGAAGTTTAGTTTAGTGATTTAAACTTGATTTTTAAAGTTATTTTTGGAATTTATCAAATTTGTAGAATGACACCAAGAATGAAAAGGAGCAGAGGAAAAAACCTATTTGATTCGAGCAAATTTGTCAGTTCAAAAGCTTAAGATCGATATAGTGATGCTCTACTGTCGGTCGCCATGCGGCTGGGTGCGGTTTAATTTAGCGTAATATAGTGTTTAGAAATTAGGTATTTTAATTTGAAGAAAATGGGGTCAAACTGATCCCATTGATTCCTACAGTTTGGATAATCGAGCTAACCACGAGTAATGTACCACCCTGAAAGGTAATACATTGCTTGATAATAAGCTCAATTAAATAAACTATAGAAATAAATGACTTCCGTTTGATCTGCAAGTTTACATGATGACCGACAGATTCCCCTATTCGATATGAGAGACAAATAGAGTTTATTTTAAGTCTGGGTTCTTTTAAGTTCCCTATAAGGGCAAGCCCCTATAGTTAATTATATCTTAAGCGACGAATCACCTAAGAAAACTCT
>NEWO01000061.1:1459648-1471031 GCA_003013225.1 Phalaenopsis aphrodite
TGATGGGTGTAGAGTTATAGGACTTTAAAGTGACAGGTTAAAGCCCCCAACTTGGTTTATTGTTTTAGTTTTTGATACGAGAATGTTAGCCCCCAGGTGGACGAAATCGAGGGAACTCTAGAGTGAGAGCTAGTATCTTCCATGCCTAATCAATTTTCAGAACTATTCAAACTTTAAATTAGCCAATGTTCATTATATCATCTCTAGTAAGGGTAAGAACTTGATCTCTAATCATAATGCTTTTGCACAGTATAACAATAGTTATGATGGTATTTTTCACTTATATTTTCTTATTTTGTAACAAAACCAAAAACTTGATCCTGAAAAAAATAAGAACTTAACTTTTTAATTTATATATATTTATATTGGGATACTACATAAGTATACATATCATTATCAAGTAATATAAGACTTTTGAATAAGACTTGAATAACGAACCCACAGGGAAGATTATGCAATATGCACTTTTTAGAAAGTTTTTCTACTTTTAAAAAGATAATTACATAAACTAAAAATGAATATCAAACCTTGCCTAACCAATTTTCAGAACTATTCAAACTTTAAATTAGCCAATGTTCATTATAGCATCCTAGTAAGGGTAAAACTTGATCTCCGATCCTAATGCTTTTACACGGTATAACAATAGTTCTGATGGTATTTTTCACTTATATTTCCTTATTTTGTAACAAAACCAAAAACTTGATCCTGAAAAAAATAAGAACTTAACTTTTTAATTTATATATATTTATATTGGGATACTACACAAGTATACGTATCATTATCAAGTAATATAAGACTTTTGAATAAGAGTTGAATATCAAACCCACAGGAACGATTATGCAATATGCACGTTTTAGAAAGTTTTTCTACTTTTAAAAAGATAATTACATAAACTAAAAATGATTTTTTGTAGGAATTTAAAATTTCAATATTTTTGGTATTTTTGATATTTTAACAAAATAGTAACAACTTAAAACGATAACTAAAGTTTTTGTAGAAGAAAAGTACTTAATATGAAAATATTTTTCTTCTTATCATGAATTAGTAATAAGTATAAGAAATTTGTTGTGGAAGTATGCAAATTGTGTTGTGCCAAATAGGGGCAATACTATTTTTTATCATTACTAGAGATGCTATAAAGAACATTGACTAATTTAAAATTTGAATAGTTCTGAAGACCGGCTAGGCAGGGAAGAGTAGCTCTCACTCTAGAGTTCCCTAAATTCTCTCCACCTGAGGGCTAACATTCTGGTATCAGAACCTAGAACAATAAACCAAGTTGGGGGCTTTAACCTATCACTTTAAATTCCTCTAACTCTACACTCATCAATTAATATTTCCCTATTTATTTGCACTCAATTATATGAACTACATTCTCATTCATACAACCTCATGTGATTCTTTTGAATTGTTGACTGGGACAATACTAGCTCGGTTCTTACATGTTCTCACAATAAACTTTAACACCTGGATTGACCAAATTAAGAATTAAATGAAGTGGATGGATAAAAAGCATCACAACTTCTTCCACATTAAAGATCAATACTCTCTACAACTTCCATCCAAAACTTAATTATTTATCATTTTAAGAAGAAAGATAGAAAACTACTTAGAATCCATGGAGAAAACAAAACCACACTTTAGTTTAAAAGAAAAAATCATTGTCAAACCAACATGTCTCGATTAAAACCAAAAGTAGTCTAAAACAAAAATATAAACTTACCTCAAGTCCTTCACCAAACTCTTGAAGTTCCTTTGAATCTCTTTTCTTTTACAATCACTCAAAATAAAATAATAAAATGGATAAATTAAAAATAAAGTGGTTCCTGAAATTTCTCCGAACTAACTCCCCTGAGAAGAAATTTCAAAACTTGCTAATATTTTCAGGACTCTTTTCTAAGTCCTCTCTTCTTTCTTTTATAAGTTTCCAAGAGGTGCCTTAGGGTCTCTTCAAAATGTGTCTTGACTCGATGTATTTGCCCAAGAGTCGCATCCTTTCATGATAATTTTCTTCCATGGTGGTTACAACCACCTATTAAGCCAATGGGTGCCTCAAAAATCTCCTTGAAATTCATGAAAACTAATTTTACTCGTCTAGTAACTGCCACTAGCGCTTAAGCACGGGGTCTCGGTGCTTAGGCACGACTTTCTTTATTTAACCGGTGCTTAAGCGCTGGATCTGGCGCTTATGCACCAAAACTGTTTTGCACAATTTTTCACCTCTTTGCTCCAAATTTGATCTTTTTTCACTCCTTTAAGCATTTTTTTCCTTTTTTTACTTGTATCTGAAAACAAAAATAGAAAAATAACTTTCATTAAAGTGCAATATCTCAAAAATAGTTATAAAAATGTGTCCAAAAATACTATATATTTTATGTGTATCAAAATCCCCCAAACTTAAAATGTTACTTATCCTCAAGTGACACTTCAATCTTTAAAAACAAAAATATGTATGATATGTATATAAGTTTTTTTACGAGTTACTAAAATTTAGATTTAGAAATATATTAGACCAATTTAGAAAAAATAATTAGTAAATGAGACAAACTTAAAGTATGAAAATTTTTAATGTTAAGAACTTTGAAAATATGAGTTCCTATCTAATTCAGAAATATTGTAAGTTCTCTAAATTTAAATTTTAGTTCTTTTATTTTATCTACTTAAAAAGTTTAATTAAAAATAATTTTAATTATTATATTATATTTATAAGCTTAAGATTTTATCAACTCTTATACTTTAAAAAGATCAAATCTAGAACCAATTTTTGATTAGACACTAATCCTTAAGCTTCTCCTCCCTTGCATTTCTTTTCCTTTTCTTTTCTTTTTCTTTTCTTTTCCTTTTCTTTTTCTTCTTTTTCTTTTTCAGGTAAGGATTGCTATATCTGGATAGGCCTTTAATGATTTTGAATTCCACTTCTCCTTTCCTAAAGTAAAGTATTGATATAAAACTTTTACTTATAAATATAATAATAGTTTTGAAAATCATTTTAATAAAATAAATTTAAGTATCAAAAATAAAATTCTAAATTATATAAATTTCTCAAAAATATAAAATTTCCTACTAAAGATAGTCACTTATATTAATCATTTTCTATACTAAAAATTTTTAACTTAAAGTTTTTCTTCTTTACTTAAAATTTTAACTAAATTTTCTTACTCATTTCTAAAATCAAATTTTACTTCCTTAATATAACTTCTTATACATAATAAATTTTTCTTTTAATAATTTAAAAGCTTTTAGGCATTCCTCATCAAAATTGAAAATTGTATCTTTCTCCACTAAATGGTATAAAGGCTTAGCAATCTTAGAAAAGTCATTAATATATTGCTTGTGTGATCCAACATGTCCTAAAAAACTCCTAATTTCCCTATTTGTTGGATAAGGTAAATTAGTGATCACTTGAATTTTAGCAAGATCTACTTTCAGATAATTTTCTAATATTTGATGACCTAATACAATTCCTCCTGCTACCATAAATTGACATTTTTTCCAGTAAAGGACTAAATTTGTTTCTTCACAGCGCTTAAGAACTTTAGATAAATGTTCTAAACATGAGTCAAATGAAGTTCCAAACACTAAAAAGTCATCCATAAAGACTTCAATCCATTTTTCAATTAAATCACAAAAAATTGCCATCATACATCTTTGAAATGTAGCAAGGGCATTACATAAACCAAAGGACATTCTTCTAAAAGCAAAAGTACCATAAGAATTGGTAAATGTTATTTTCTCTTGATCCTCAGGAGATATTTGAATTTGGTAATAATTGGTATATCCATCTAGAAAACAAAAGTATTTATGCACAGCTAGTCTATCAGCATTTGATCTAGAAAGGGTAGTGTAAAATGATCTTTCCTAGTGGCAAGGTTTAATTTTCTATAATCAATGTATATTTGTCACCTTGTAACTTATCTAGTAGGTATTAACTCATTATGCTCATTTACAGTTATAGTTACTCCTCCTTTCTTAGAAACACAGTGAATTGGACTAACCCATGCACTATCTGAAATAGAGTGAAAAATTCAAGCATCTAACCACTTTAAAATTTCTTTCTTAACAACCTCTTTCATAACAAGATTTAATCTCTTTTATGGATCAACCCTGGGTTTCCAATTTTCTTCCAGATTAATTCTATGCATACAATTGAAGGATTGATTCCTTTAATATCAACAATTATCCATCTTAAGGCTTTCTTAAAATTTTTCAAAATTTTCATCAGTTTTTTTGCTTCTTCCTTTGTTAACTTCAAGGAAATTATAATAGATAAAGTAGAGGAATCTCCTAAAAAGGCATATTTTAAATGTTCAGGAAGTAATTTCAACTCAAGTTCTGGAGGTTTTTCAATAAATGGATAAAATGATTTATCTTTTTCTATCGTGTCCAAAATTTCCAAACTTTCTTGAACATAACTTGAATCTTCCTTAAAAAGGTTTACAAATTGATGTAATTCCTCTTCTTGCTCGTGTTCCAAATCTTTTTCTTTGGATTTTTCTTCATAAGTAGTCTCGAAATGGCATTCGCTTAGATATCTTATAACATCAATTCTATAGCTTTCATCATCTTTACTATTTGCAAAGTATTTCATTAATTTTGAAATATTAAAAGTAACAGTTTGATCATTGACGTGCATTGTTAATTCCCCTTTCTGCATATCTATCATTGCTCTTCCGGTAGCTAGGAAAGGTCTCCCCAAAATGATAGGTATCTCTTTATCTTCCTCCATATCTAGCACAATGAAATCAACAGGAAAGATAAATTGATCCACTTTCACTAGGATATCTTCTATAACTCCTTTAGGATATGTTATTGAACGATCTGCTAACTGTAGAGTTACAGAAGTAGGGGTTATTTCTCATAATCATAATCTTTTAAATATTGATAATGACATAAGGTTAATGCTTGCACCTAAAACACATAAAGCTTTCCCATAAAATCTGTCTCATATTGCACATGAAATTGTAAAGCTACTAGGATCTTTAAGCTTTTTAGTAAGTTTCTTCTGAATTACAGAACAACACTCCTCACTAAGTGCAACAATCTCATTATCTTCAAACTTCCTTTTTCTGTTGAGAATACCCTTCATAAACTTTACATAACTTGGCATTTGTTCGAAGCTTCAACAAATGGAATATTGATTGTAAGCTTCTTAAATATTTCCAGAAATTTTGAAAATTGCTTATCCAACATTTGTTGTAGAAATCTCTGAGGAAATGGAGGTGGTGGTTTTTCCAAATCAATTTTCGGTGGAGAAATAAGTCTTTCAGAATCTTTCGGAGCGTCCTCTTTTGATTCTTCAATTTCTTCACTCTATACTTCATTTTCTTTTTGAACCCTACCTTCCAACTCTCTTCCACTTCTAAGTTGTACGGCTTTAACTTGTTCTTTATTCTGGTCTTTTGGATTTGATTCAATATTACTAGGAAGTGTTCCTTGGGATCTATTTCTTAATGAACTTGTGATTTGCCCAAGTTGATTCTTAATATTTCTTATTGTAGCTCGTTGACTTTGTAGCTGATTACCCATTTGTAACATCACTTCTTCTATAGACAACTTGTTATCTTAAATTGTGTATTAATGTTAAAACCTAGAGGATAAGTAGATCTATAATTATTATTCCCTTAGTTGTTCCAGTTTCCCAATGGTTTTACTTGGTTGTTCCCTCATTGCTGATTATTTTGACCCATATTGTTATTCCAGTTAAAGTTGGGATGGTTCTTCCAACTTGGGTTATAATTATTGGAATATGGGTTATTTTTCTTATTATTTGTGACATTCAAAGTTTTTAATGATGCTTGAGAATCTACCATTTGACCTAATGAATTCTCTTTAATCATGGAAATTGGTTGAGAAAAATTCATTCTAAAATGGTCTTACTTCCTTGAAATTGCAGCAACTTAATTTCTAATATAGTAAATGCATCAGTTTCATGAATATTAGCAACATTCTTAGGATTTACCTCTCAGAAGGCCATTGAAAATTATTGGCAGCCATCTCTTCAATTAAAGCCTAAGTGTCATGAAATGGTTTTGACATCAATGGACCACCAACTGCGGCATCGATAATAAATCTAAGAGAACAAATAAATCCATTATAAAAGGTTTGAATTATTAACCAATCTGGTATAGCATGGTATGGACACTTTCTTAAGGGTTCTTTAAATCGTTCTCATGCTTCATAAATAGATTCCCCTTAAAATTGATTAAAAGATGTAATATCATTTCTAAGCTTCACAGTTTTATATGTTGGAAAATATTTAGCAAGGATTTTTTTTCCTAAATCACCCCAAGTTCTGATAAATCCAAGTGCTAATGAATTCAACCACATCTTAGCTTTATCCCTTAGTGAGAAAGGAAATAACCTAAGTCTTATGACATTATCTGAAACACCATCATATTTAAATGTAGCACGAAATTCTAGAAAATTGGTAAGATGTAAATTTAGATCATCAGTTGGTGATCCCCAAACTGATTATTTGATACCATTTAGATAACAACAGGTTTAAGCTCAAACGAATTAACCACTATAATAGGTTTTTCAATACTACAATGAAGTTCATCTACAGTAGGGTTGGCATAATCTCTTAAAGATCAAATCTCTTGATAAATTTCAGCATTTTGATTAATTTGGTTTACCATTTCTGTAATTTTTTTGGATTTTTCAAGATTTTTAATTTTTTTGATTTTTCTGATTTTTCTAATAGTTCATTCTAATTCAGAATCGTAGGACACCAGTCCTTCAGAACCTGAACTACACATACACTAACATAAAATAAAACAAAATAAAATAAAAATACAAAATGAGATACAATATTTAAAGTTTAAATAAGACTTTCTAAAAATAGAAATTTACTTAGTTTTCTTCCCTGACATCGGCGCCAAAAACTTGATCCCCGAACCTAATGATTATGCACAGTATAGCAATAGTTCTGATGATATTTTTCACTTATATTTCCTTATTTTGCAACAAAACCAAAACCTTGATCCTGAAGAAAAATAAGAATTTAACTTTTTAATTTATATATATTCATATTGGGAAACTACACTAGTATATGTATCGTTATCAAGTATTATAGGATTTTTTGATTAAGACGTGAATATCGAACCCACTGGGAAGATTATGCAATATGCACTTTTTATAAAGTTTTTCTACTTTTAAAAAGAAAAATACTTAAATAAAAATAATTTTTGTAGGAATTTAAAATTTAAATGTTTTTGATATTTTTGATATTTTAACGAAATAATAACAATTTAAAAAGATATGTAAAGTTTTTGTAGAAGAAAAGTACTTAATATGAAAATATCTTTCTTCTTGTCATGAATCAGTAATAAATATAGGAATTATGTTGTGGAAGCATGCAAATTGTTTTGTGCCAAATATGAGCAATAATACTCATTACCCTTACTACAAATTCTATAAAGAACATTGACTAATTTAAAGTTTGAGTAGTTCTGAAGATCGGTTAGGCAGGGAAGATACTAGCTCTCATTCTAGAGTTCCCTCGATTCCCTCCACCCGAGGGCTAACATTCTCGTATCATAACCTAAAAAAATAAACCAAGTTGGGAGCTTTAACTTGTTACTTTAAAGTCCTCTAACTCTACACCCATCAATGAATATTTCCCTATTTATTTGCACTCAATCATATGAACTACATTCTCATTCATACAACCTCTTGTGATTCTTTCTAATTGTTGACTGAGACAATACCAGGCCGGTTCTTACATGTTCTCACAACAAATTTTAACATCCGGATTGTCCAAATCAAGAAGTAAATGAAGTGCATGGATTTAAATCATCACAACTTCTTCCACATTAAAGATCAATACTCCCCACAACTTCCATCCAAAACTTAATTACTTATCATTTTAAGAAGAAAGATAATGAAAACTACTCAGAATCCATGGAGAAAACAAAAACTCACTTTAGGTTAAAAGAAGAAATCATTGTCAAACCAACAACAAGTCTCGATTAAAACCAAAAGTGGTCTAAAACAAAAAGATAAAAACTTATCTCAAGTCCTCCACTAATCTCTTGAAGTTCCTTTTAATCTCTTCTCTTTTACAACCACTCAAAACAAAATAACAAAAAAGATAAAGTAAATAAAAAGTGGTTCCTAAAAATTATTCCGAACTAACTCTCTAGAGAAAAACTTTCAAAATTTGCCAATATTTTCAGGACTCTTTTGTATGTCCGCTCTTCTTTCTTTTATAGTTTTTCCAAGAGGTGTCTTGTGATCTTTTCAAAATTTGTCTTGATTCAATGTATTTGCCCAAGAGAAGAATCCTTTCATGATAATTTTTGTCCATGGTGGTTACAACCTCCTATTAAGCCAGTAGGTGCCGTAAAAACCTCTTCAAAGTTTGTGAAAATCAATTTTACTCATCTAGTAACTGCCATTGGCGCTTAAGCACGGGATCTCTGCGTTAAGACGTGGCCTTCTCTTTTTAACAGACACTTAAGCACCGGATCTGACGCATAGGAGTCAAAACTCTTTTGCACAATTTTTCACTTTTTTGCTCCAAATTTTATCCTTTTTCACTCCTTTAAGCATTTTTTTCCCATTTTTACTTGTATCTGCAAGAAAAACACAAAAATACCTTTCATTAAAGCGCAATATCTCAAAAATAGGCATAAAAATGTGTCTAAAAATACTATATATTTTAGGTGTATCAATGGTCTAACACGAGATTTATGTCATTTTTAAAAGTAAAAATCAACCTCTTGCTAGTCATTTTCTTGCAAAAATATAAGAAAAAGTATGTGTGCTGAGTTGAATATATTTTAAAATATTATAATGATTAGTTTCGTGTTTAATTTTGATCAATTTTATTTTATTACACAAATTTGAGATTTATTAAGAGATAATGATAAATCAGAATGAATGGTAGAATGCTAAGCTCTAAGAATGATAAAAAACAATTTAAAACATGAATTTTGTTAAAATTGGTGAAAGTTTCATTTTATTTCATCATTTTTATTATAATTTCATTTTGGACCGGTTTGCAGACAATCACGACATCGGTGATTAAAAGAATAATATTTCATTGCTAAAATTCGTTATCAAGAACATCACGTTGTTTAAGATTTCTTCCAGTATGATATGTTAACTGAAAACATGGGCCTTTTCTCTTGGCAATCCACCAGTTGGTAAAAATCTCAACAGTAAAATTTTTTAAACATGATCATTCTTTCCCATGTCAGCTCGAATTTATCTTTTATTTTACGGTATGCAAGAATAAGCCTTTTAAGAATAAGAACCAAGTCACCGATCTTAAAAGTCCTTGGTTGAACAAGTTTATAGTGGGCTTGTATCATATTTTCTTAATAAAGCTCTAAATTCTGATGGGATAATAGACGCTTAATAAAGTCTCATAGCCATACACAAGAGCATATGGTGGGGATTGTGCGTGAGTTTTGTAAGTTATTCTTTAGGCCCATTAAGGCTTTTAGCTATTGATCGTGCAACTATTTCTTATTATTGTCAAGCGTCTTCTTCAGTATCAAGGGTCCAATTGAAAGCTTATGCATGACCATTTGCATTGGACAGTATATTATAAAATAACACCAATCTATGTGTCATGCTTTTTAATAAAATTGTGGATTTTTGTATTTTTAAAAGCAGTATCATTATCTGAAATAATTCATCATGTTACATCATACTATTAAAAGATTTGATTTTTGAAAAATTACAGAATAGTACAACTTCTGTCTATTTTGAGAAATAATCAGTAACAAGAAAAGCAAACTGACACCCTTTCATCTATGAGACTTACGATATCTGCTCGCCAACACTTGAATGGACTTGACGTAATTTTTGAATTCAACATATTCATAGGTTAATGTAGAATCACTCTATATATCTCTCATTAATGACTATTTCTTACGGTCTTCATGCAGTCGATCATCATTATCATTCAATAGTACAATAGCATCTTGATTTCTCACTTTTCATTTTCATTTTGAACCGGTGAGCAACACAATTTTCTGAATGCACTTCTTTAATGATTTATTGAGCTTTTAATCTGTTCAGACACCGTAGCCACATATGGTCAAAAGATCTCCTGTACAAAACATCATCTACTAAGGCGTATGACAATACTCTTTTCTTTATCTGATATGTTGCTGACTTATCAACATGCAGCTTTCATATTTACATATCTTCAATGAACGATTGACGCCAACCTTTTGTAGCTTTAGTAACTGCTGATTCTGTTTCTTTGTTTCCCACTTGTGTAAGTTTTCCATTTCAATTTGTGAAAGAACATGATGCTCTTGTATCAGTATATCAATAGAACCCTCCTATAAACTTGAGAATTCTTTGGCAAGCTTATTTAAAGCATCTGATAGAGCATTCTCTCCTATTAAAATTCTATAAAATGTCAGGTCGAGAATCTACTTCATTAACTTCATCGTATAACAAAGAAACTGTTCTACTTTGAGTTTTACAATTTCATATCATCCGACAACTAAATTGATGATGAAATGAGAGTCACCATAAATGTTGATATTTATTATTCCCATTAAGATTGTTGACTATGGTCAAGTTATCAAAGCTTCATATTCTACGTCGTTGTTCGTCCACAATTCTATTAAGTGATAAGAATATCTCAACATTCCCTACTCCTTCGTAATGAAGATCAGTCTGATCCCTGCCTTAGCAGGCTGATGCAACTTTTTTATATGCTTAATTTTATATATTCTATATAGTCACAATGATATAAACACAAGTATATGTATCACTCAAGTAATATAGAGCTCTAACGGAGTCCCATTTATCGATCCCATGGGGAAGCAAGATAAGAGGTCCTTAGCCAAAGTTCTAGTCTACTACTATCAAACCTTAGATTGGAATGTCAATTAATGTCAAGGAGTAAGATACATTAAATATTGTATGTGTCAAATAAAAGTAATTTTAATTCTCTACCCTGATTTAGTGTTATAGAAAATCATTGGCTAACCTCAGGTTTAGTCCTTAAATCTGTGGCTAGGCTAGGAGGATACTGGCTCCCACTCCAGAGCTCCCACTTCCCTTCCCCTGAAGGCTAACTCTCACTTTAGTTTTTAAACATTCAGACTGAATTGGGGGATTGTTGACCTCACTCTAGAAATTTCTTCAGTAGCCTAGGTCTATCTATAGGAATTTCCTACTGAATAGTCTTAGAAAACTAGAAAAGGTACCCTCACCATTAGAAACTCAAAACTCTTCTCTTTACTCAACTTGAAGTTCCACATATTGGTCCTAACCTCTAGCACTTAGTAGATAAGATCATTATGAGGGAACTCAAGGAGAGTTCCTATAGGGCTACTTGACCTTAAGATTGACCCTGGGTGTTGGTTTGGAGCTAAGGTACACAATCCCCTCACAAAACCCTCACAATACC
>NEWO01000061.1:1486270-1506687 GCA_003013225.1 Phalaenopsis aphrodite
GTTAAGATTTTAGTTTAATTGATGTGTATTTTAATTTAAAGATCACATTATCACCAATTTTGGGCTTAAGAAAAGTAAATTATCATCCTTTTAGCTTAAGCCTCTCACTCAAGAAACTTTTGATATTTGTCGACTTCTGCTCATGAAGATTAGGGGAGATTATTATCTGTTGATGTTGTGCAAAGGTGGTGGTTGAGCTTCTACCTTATAATCACATTGTATTTCAATTATCCAAACATGTTTATTAGGATCAAAGCTACCCATTTATCCATGGTTAACCCTAAATTTTGATTAAGGCGCCAAAGTCCAAAATGACTACCTTACCTTTGGAAGACTTCACCTCATAACTTCTTAAACACAACTCAAATGACTTTGAGGATTTAAAGTGCTATACCCCTAAGGTAATTAAAATGTTAGAGGAGGATATGTGGACCTCTCAAAATTTGATTTAATTTAGATAATTATTTAAATTTAGAAAATAGGATTTTCATAAGTTAATTTATTTAATTATCCAAATTAAAATTTATATATATAAAAAAAATTATTAGAGGTTTTCTAAGGTTAGAGAAACACTTAGACAAAATTTCATGATTTTTTGAATCAAATTTATATTTTATTATTTAAATTTAGATCAATTTTCATGCTTTATTTGAATAAAAAAATAGTATTTTAATTACAAAAAATATTTTCATATTTATATTAGACTCCTTTGAGTTTATAAAACTTAGAGAATCAAATTTTGTATTTTTGTGATTTTTAATTTACTTACTATAGTTATTTTAGTGAGAAAATATGAAAAATTCACTTTTAACCCTTTAAAATTTATCTTTAACTTAGAAAAAACTAGGAAAATTTTCTTAATGAATTCTAAGTGATCAGGGGACATTCCCACTCATTTTGAACCATTTTTTGTTTTCTAAAATTATTTTTATTTTAATTATTTTTAATTCAAAATATATTTGAAAAATGAAGTATTTTCACAAAAATGTGTTTTATTTTTATAAAATGCCCCTGATCACAAAGAATTCAGAAAAAATAGTTTTGATAATTTTTCTAAGCATATTTAATTTAATATAATTATTTTTATACAAAAAGCAAGGTTTCCTTAAGAAATCCATTTTTGTGACTAGACTAAGTCAAATTTTGGTATTTTTACAGTAGGTAAACATGATCTTTATGAACAATGTGGAGTTGATTTTGTTAATTTTTTATATGTATTTAATTTACAAAAATTAACACAAGGTATTTACATTTAATATGAACAATGTGGAGTTGATTTTGTTAATTTTTTATATGTATTTAATTTACAAAAATTAACACAAGGTATATACATTTAACTATGTATAAAAATTCACAAGATGATTCAAAGCATCAAAATAATTTTCCTAGATGTCTCTGACCACAGAAAACCTACTAAAATTGTTCTCATAAATTTCCAAGTGATATTTTGATTTATATAATTAAAATAAGCCAAAATGGTCACGATAGATTAAAAGTTAGGGTTAGAAGCATAAGATGCCCTTTAACCTTGGAAAAATCAGAAGACATCAAACCCTCAAAATTCCAAGCCATGGTGAAATGTTTTAAGTCATGGAGAATTAAAATACCACACACGGTATTTAATTAATTAAAAATCAAGGAGTGAAAAAATAATTTTTATTTTTAGTCCACATTATTCTCCTCTATTCACTAAGCAAGAGGGTATTTTTATTTTATTTTTATGATTTTTGTGGAGAAAGATATGAATTTTTGAAGTTTAGGCATTTAAAATAATTAAAAAATCCTTATTTTTCTACTTATCTGCATGGCGCTGACTGAATCCTAGGAAGCTCTGAAGGCTCCACGTGTCGCTCTGCCATTTGAAGCCACTAGCCACGTATACTCCATGCGGACCACGCTTTATGCACCATCGATCTATCCGGTTTGATCTCCTCCGTCCATTGGATACACGCGAGATTGGACGGCTCACCGTTATCGTCCCCAAGTGACCTAACCCGTGAGCCATTCACACTAAAACCTTAATATCTTGGCCTATACTCAACCAAATTGCATGGGTTTTGTTCCTAAACCTTCATATACTCAAGACGAACCTATCTATATGGATTATACTGTATGAAATACAGTAAATACATTTGGAAAATCGAAACAAGCTTTGTTTAGGGTTGGAGTTCAATGTCTTTATTTGAGAGAGGAGGCCCCAATCAGATGGTTATGGTAGCTTTGATTGGTCCCAACAAACCTCTAGATGAAGTCCTAAGCCTTGGCGAATGGTCTGAGTATGATTTTGACCAATCTCAATTTTAGGTGTTGATTGAAGTCTATACTAGTGGTTATTTGAGAGGAGGCTTCTGTGAAGGATCAACTCCTCTCACTGTGGGGATGGTGTGTGCTCAATTAATTGAGTTTTAGTTTAGTGTAGAGCTATGAGGAAATATGTCATGGTTTTGACTGAAACTTGAGCTCAAAATTGAACACTCACAGAGGGAACCAGAGGGGGAAAATGGTCGCCTGAACTGAGGGGGTCCTAGGGAGTCTCTGGAAGTAATTTGGCAGAGTTTCCTTAGAAAATTTTCAGCTCTCTTCGCATGGCCATGAATGTGAGGTTTAAATAAAAATGGCTTAGGTTGGCTGTCAGGGCCAATTGGGGGGTGGAAAATATTGCTTAGGTGGAGGGTTTTGAAGTACTAAAGCCAATTAGAATTAACCAGCTCAAATATGTGAGTTTAGGTTTGAATTTGAACTTAGGGCTCTCAATTTTGGTTTTTCAGGCCACTAGGCCGGTCGACAGAGCCAAGGGAGGTGGCCAGGGGAGGTGGCCAGGAGGTCAGGTGAGCCAGTAGGAGGGTTAATTATAATTAACCAACAACGACAAGTGATGATGGGGAAGATTTTTGGTTAAGGCCCATAAATGGGCATAAATCTTTTAATTTGGGGATCCATTGGTCCATAGCATGCCATGGCTGGTCTAAAGGGGTTCAGCCTGGTCTTTATGAGGAGCTTAGTGGCTGTGGAGTCATAAATTTGGTGACTTTAGGGTGGTTAGGCCAATTTTGGTGGATGGGTTCAATTTGGGTCCAAATGGCTAAAAGTTGGGTTTGGGTTAGGCTAGCCATGACTTTGAGCCCAATTGATTGATTAATATTGTATAGATGATTGTAATGAAGATTTTTGGTGAAGGATTGGAATGATTTTAAGTTCTATTGGGGGTTCAATTTGAAGGATTTTGGAATTTTGGTCAATTAGGGTACGTTGGGCTAGACTTGGGCCTAGGTTGGGCTATGCTTGGGTTAAGTCCAAATTTATTGTTGAAAATGGTCCAAAGGAACATCATAAATAGTTTTTCAACATAAATTGGGTTCCAATTTTGGGGTTGGGGCAATCAATTTGGTGGAACTTGGAGACAGCAGAATTGGGGCAAATTTGGGGATTTTTGGATTTAGGTTGAAATTAACTAAAATTGAGGCTCACCAAGGCCAATTAAAGGTCAATATTGATGTGTAGGAATGTTACAAAGAGTTTAGGATTCAAATTGAGACCAATTGAGAAGGCCATGGGGTTCAATTTGGTGGGATTAGGCCATAGGACTAAAATTAGAAGTTTGACTTAGATCAAAATTGGGCTCAAAGAATGGGCCAATTGAGCTTATATTTGGTTTAAATTGGTCACATGGAAGGTGAATTTGAGTCTAGGATTGAAATTGGGGGAAATTAGGACCAACTTGATGGACATTTGAGGTAAATTTGGGGAAATTGGACCCTTAAAGACAATTTGGTCAAAAATTGTCAAATTGGTAAAAATGGGTCCAATTTAGGGGTCAAAGTGGGTTTTGGAGACATTTGGAGTGCTTTTAGATGTTTTGGGAAGGTTTGGGGTGCCAAGGGTATTTTGTAATTTTGGCAATTTTGGGGGTATTTTGGTAAATTTGGAATTTTGGGTGGTTTTGGGTAGCTTGGGTATTTTCAAAAGATTTGAAATGACTTTTGAACAAGTTTGGGTATTTTGAATGAATTTGAGGATTTTGACCAAATTTGGGATTTGGGGGTGTTTAGGTAATTTGGGTAGGTTTTAGGAGTAAAAGGCCAAGTTAGATATTTTTGGTAGAATTGGGAAGCTAACCACCACAGATGAGCTATGGACGAATATGTACTGGTCTTTGCTAAACCCCTAGCCTAGGGCCAGTGAGTTTAGGGGACCAACTACATGAGTCTCCCAAAGAATCAAGGGATCAAAGTTAACAATTTTGGGTTTAGGGTTGTGAGTAAGTATAGTTGATAATGAGTGCAAGTGAGTGAAAGTGAGTTTCTTAGCCCTAGACCAACACCCAAAGTCAATCCTAAGGGCAAGCAGCCCTATAAGAACTCACCTTGAGCTCCCGCATATTGACCCTACCTACTAAGTGCTAGAGGTTAGGACCAATATGTGGAACTTCAAGTTGAGCAAAGAGGAGTGTAGAATTTCTAATGATGAGGGTTCCTCTTCTAGTTTTCTGGGAATAGTCAACAAGAAAGTCTTATGGCTAGACCATAGGCTACTAAAGAGGAAAAACTAAACCTTAGCTAAAAGTGAGGTCAACAGTCACCCTGCATGTCAATGCTGAAACTTTTGGGATGACCACAAAACCAAAACCAAAACTAAAATTAAGANTGATCTCATATTTTTCATAGTTTAAATGAAAGAGTACTATACCTCAAACTCTATATCTATCCTAAAGGATAAATACAAGATTCGAGGATGAGGCTCGATCAAATAAACTAAAAAATATATGACGTCTGTTTGGTCTGTGAAACTGTTTTATTTGCCGACAAGTTCCCCTTTCTAATACAAAGAATTAAATATATTAATTTAAGTTCAGACAAGCTTCCCATAAGGGCAAGTCTCTATAGTGAATTAAATCTTTAATGACCGAAGTCATCTAAGAAAGCTCTCGATAAAAATCAAGAAAATATTATCTTCAAAGAGGTCAAAAGGATAAGACTTTTCAACGAGATTGGACAAATGAGGTGTGAAATGGGAATGGCTCAAATTTGGAACATTTATTGTAAAATCAAAAGAAGGAAGAACTAGGGAATGTCAGAGGTTCTCGGTGACTTCCCAATCTATCATATTATTTAGCTTCAGTTTTGAGGAGATATTTATTTGAGTGTTTCATTCTGCCAATTTTATTTGTTAGGGCTTACATTTGCGTGAAATGAACACACAAATAGCCTGTAAGACTTGAGGGTTTAAGTCGTGACTAACGACAACCTCAGAATCCTAAGACAAGTTAGGGCTTAGATTTTACAGTAGAGCTATACAAAGCCTAAAGATGCGGTGAAGATTTATGTTGCATAAGCAGACAACCTCAAAATCCTATGGCTTGGTTGCTTAATTCTAAAAATGGAAATTGGTTTAGTTGGGTAAGACATGTTTTAGTGTTGAAGATGGTCGTGTTGCCCACAGTTCTAGCTCCAAGCTCCTTACCCTGACAAGTTTGAGTTTTTTAGTGTGTCGAGTTATGGTATCAAATCAAACGACCCTATGGTTATAGTTCTTTAAATATTATGGGGCATGTTAAAGTTGATTAGAGTGACACTGGTTAGGATCCTATTGTTCCCTCGTTCCACTACCACTATTTTCTATTGGATTTACTTGGTCCAAATGAATTTACAAAACTCAATTTAATGTGTTCTGTACTTTCATTTAGACCGTGGAAAGCCTTGTTAGCAAACATAGCTTATCTCCTCCGAGGGATTCCCGATCATCTAATAGAGAGGTCTTAATTTAGTGGTAGTTGTGGTTTTTGTGATGTTTGTGATTAAATTTTGAGTTGTTCTATATTTGAATGTTGTGGCGGTAAATTTTATCTTGGTTTATTTTAATTTGGCTTTAGTTTTAGGGTTATCCTAGCAGTTTTGTTTTTCATGTACGGTGACATCGTTGTTTAACATGCAAGTTTGTAAGCATGAAATTATAGTACGGAAAGTAAAAGAGAAAACGGTACTATAAACTATAAAAGCATACCTGACGAGTCTTCTCGTTTCCACCACTTGAAAGGTCAGTACTAGCAAGGCATGTATATAATGTTGCAAGGAATTTAAATTGCATGAGTAGATAAAGGTTTAGCTACCAAGTCCCACGTTATGATTTAGTTGAATCTCGTAATATCCTAGTAGATGATTTTAGGACAAAACACAATAAGTTCAATTTATCCTTTAAAACATCCAAAAGATTCCAAAGTGCTCGGGATATAACCCTGAACTTCTTTGAGGCTCTCATGAATTATTTTGAGTTCATTTTGAACTTATCATATTGTTCCATCAATCAACTGAGGTTGAAGTGTGTCTACACCATTGCTCGGTGATACTTAACGATTTAATTATCCTAAGGATAGTGTACTTGATTAATCAATTAATGTTTCATTTAAGAGTTATGTGAGTGAGTGCCCTAAGGTAAGTTTGAGTTATCTAAGACTGTGGTGCCCACAAGTAAAGTTGGAGTAGGAGTGTTTAAAGATATTGATTATCAACCCAATTATCTTTTAAATCAAATTGATTGAGCTTAGATATCGGGTTTAGGTCACTACCAAGCCCTTAGCAATCATGATGGGGAATTTGGTGAAGGTTAAGATTTTAGTTTAATTGATGTGTATTTTAATTTAAAGATCACATTATCACCAATTTTGGGCTTAACAAAAGTAAATTATCATCCTTTTAGCTTAAGCCTCTCACTCAAGAAACTTTTGATATTTGTCGACTTCTACTCATGAAGATTATGGGAGATTATTATCTGTTGATGTTGTGCAAAGGTCGTGGGTGAGTTCTTACCTTATAATCACATTGTATTTCAATTATCCAAACATGTTTATTAGGATCAAAGTTACCCATTTATCCATGGTTAACCCTAAATTTTGATTAAGGCGCCAAAGTCCAAAATGACTACCTTACCTTTGGGGGACTTCACCTCATAACTCTTTAAACACAACTTAAATGACTTTGAGGATTTAAAGTGCTATACCCCTGAGGTAATTAAAATGTTAGAGAAGGATATGTGGACCTCTCAAAATTTGATTTAATTTATATAATTATTTAAATTTAGAAAATAGGATTTTCATAAGTTAATTTATTTAATTATCCAAATTAAAATTTATATATATGAAAAAAAATTATTAGAGGTTTTCTAAGGTCAGAGAAACACTTAGACAAAATTTCATGATTTTTTGAATCAAATTTATATTTTTATTATTTAAATTTAGATCAATTTTCATGCTTTATTTGAATAAAAAATAGTATTTTAATTACAAAAATATTTTTCATATTTTTATTAGACTCCTTTGAGTTTATAAAACCTAGAGAATCAAATTTTGTATTTTTGTGATTTTTAATTTATTTACTATAGTTATTTTAGTGAGAAAATATGAAAAATTCACTTTTAACCCTTTAAAATTTATTTTTAACTTAGAAAAAAATAGGAAAGATTTCTTAATGAATTTTAAGTGATCAGGGGACATTCCCACTCATTTTGAACCATTTTTTTGTTTTCTAAATTTATTTTTATTTTAATTATTTTTAATTCAAAATATATTTGAAAAATGAAGTATTTTCACAAAAATGGGTTTTATTTTTATAAAATGCCCCTGATCACAAGGAATTCAGAAAAAATAGTTTTCATGATTTTTCTAAGCATATTTAATTTAATATAATTATTTTTATACAAAAAGCAAGGTTTCCTTAAGAAATCCATTTTAGTGACTAGACTAAGTCAAATTTTGGTATTTTTATAGTAGGTAAACATGATCTTTATGAACAATGTGGAGTTGATTTTGTTATTTTTTTATATGTATTTAATTTACAAAAATTAACACAAGGTATTTACATTTAATATGAACAATGTGGAGTTGATTTTGTTAATTTTTTATATGTATTTAATTTACAAAAATTAACACAAGGTATATACATTTAACTATGTATAAAAATTCACAAGATGATTCAAAGCATCAAAATAATTTTCCTAGATGTCTCTGACCACAGAAAACCTACTAAAATTGTTCTCATAAATTTCCAAGTGATATTTTGATTTATATAATTAAAATAAGCCAAAATGGTCACGATAGATTAAAAGTTAGGGTTAGAAGCATAAGATGCCCTTTAACCTTGGAAAAATCAGAAGACATCAAACCCTCAAAATTCCAAGCCATGGTGAAATGTTTTAAGTCATGGAGAATTAAAATACCACACACGGTATTTAATTAATTAAAAATCAAGGAGTGAAAAAATAATTTTTATTTTTAGTCCACATTATTCTCCTCTATTCACTAAGCAAGAGGGTATTTTTCTTTTATTTTTATGATTTTTGTGGAGAAAGATATGAATTTTTGAAGTTTAGGCATTTAAAATAATTAAAAAATCCTTATTTTTCTACTTATCTGCATGGCGCTGACTGAATCCTAGGAAGCTCTGAAGGCTCCACGTGTCGCTCTGCCATTTGAAGCCACTAGCCACGTATACTCCATGCGGACCACGCTTTATGCACCATCGATCTATCCAGTTTGATCTCCTCCGTCCATTGGATACACGCGAGATTGGACGGCTCACCGTTATCGTCCCCAAGTGACCTAACCCGTGAGCCATTCACACTAAAACCTTAATATCTTGGCCTATACTCAACCAAATTGCATGGGTTTTGTTCCTAAACCTTCATATACTCAAGACGAACCTATCTATATGGATTATACTGTATGAAATACAGTAAATACATTTGGAAAATCGAAACAAGCTTTGTTTAGGGTTGGAGTTCAATGTCTTTATTTGAGAGAGGAGGCCCCAATCAGATGGTTATGGTAGCTTTGATTGGTCCCAACAAACCTCTAGATGAAGTCCTAAGCCTTGGCGAATGGTCTGAGTATGATTTTGACCAATCTCAATTTTAGGTGTTGATTGAAGTCTATACTAGTGGTTATTTGAGAGGAGGCTTCTGTGAAGGATCAACTCCTCTCACTGTGGGGATGGTGTGTGCTCAATTAATTGAGTTTTAGTTTAGTGTAGAGCTATGAGGAAATATGTCATGGTTTTGACTGAAACTTGAGCTCAAAATTGAACACTCACAGAGGGAACCAGAGGGGGAAAATGGTCGCCTGAACTGAGGGGGTCCTAGGGAGTCTCTGGAAGTAATTTGGCAGAGTTTCCTTAGAAAATTTTCAGCTCTCTTCGCATGGCCATGAATGTGAGGTTTAAATAAAAATGGCTTAGGTTGGCTGTCAGGGCCAATTGGGGGGTGGAAAATATTGCTTAGGTGGAGGGTTTTGAAGTACTAAAGCCAATTAGAATTAACCAGCTCAAATATGTGAGTTTAGGTTTGAATTTGAACTTAGGGCTCTCAATTTTGGTTTTTCAGGCCACTAGGCCGGTCGACAGAGCCAAGGGAGGTGGCCAGGGGAGGTGGCCAGGAGGTCAGGTGAGCCAGTAGGAGGGTTAATTATAATTAACCAACAACGACAAGTGATGATGGGGAAGATTTTTGGTTAAGGCCCATAAATGGGCATAAATCTTTTAATTTGGGGATCCATTGGTCCATAGCATGCCATGGCTGGTCTAAAGGGGTTCAGCCTGGTCTTTATGAGGAGCTTAGTGGCTGTGGAGTCATAAATTTGGTGACTTTAGGGTGGTTAGGCCAATTTTGGTGGATGGGTTCAATTTGGGTCCAAATGGCTAAAAGTTGGGTTTGGGTTAGGCTAGCCATGACTTTGAGCCCAATTGATTGATTAATATTGTATAGATGATTGTAATGAAGATTTTTGGTGAAGGATTGGAATGATTTTAAGTTCTATTGGGGGTTCAATTTGAAGGATTTTGGAATTTTGGTCAATTAGGGTACGTTGGGCTAGACTTGGGCCTAGGTTGGGCTATGCTTGGGTTAAGTCCAAATTTATTGTTGAAAATGGTCCAAAGGAACATCATAAATAGTTTTTCAACATAAATTGGGTTCCAATTTTGGGGTTGGGGCAATCAATTTGGTGGAACTTGGAGACAGCAGAATTGGGGCAAATTTGGGGATTTTTGGATTTAGGTTGAAATTAACTAAAATTGAGGCTCACCAAGGCCAATTAAAGGTCAATATTGATGTGTAGGAATGTTACAAAGAGTTTAGGATTCAAATTGAGACCAATTGAGAAGGCCATGGGGTTCAATTTGGTGGGATTAGGCCATAGGACTAAAATTAGAAGTTTGACTTAGATCAAAATTGGGCTCAAAGAATGGGCCAATTGAGCTTATATTTGGTTTAAATTGGTCACATGGAAGGTGAATTTGAGTCTAGGATTGAAATTGGGGGAAATTAGGACCAACTTGATGGACATTTGAGGTAAATTTGGGGAAATTGGACCCTTAAAGACAATTTGGTCAAAAATTGTCAAATTGGTAAAAATGGGTCCAATTAAGGGGTCAAAGTGGGTTTTGGAGACATTTGGAGTGCTTTTGGATGCTTTGGGAAGGTTTGGGGTGCCAAGGGTATTTTGTAATTTTGGCAATTTTGGGGGTATTTTGGTAAATTTGGAATTTTGGGTGGTTTTGGGTAGCTTGGGTATTTTCAAAAGATTTGAAATGACTTTTGAACAAGTTTGGGTATTTTGAATGAATTTGAGGATTTTGACCAAATTTGGGATTTGGGGGTGTTTAGGTAATTTGGGTAGGTTTTAGGAGTAAAAGGCCAAGTTAGATATTTTTGGTAGAATTGGGAAGCTAACCACCACAGATGAGCTATGGACGAATATGTACTGGTCTTTGCTAAACCCCTAGCCTAGGGCCAGTGAGTTTAGGGGACCAACTACATGAGTCTCCCAAAGAATCAAGGGATCAAAGTTAACAATTTTGGGTTTAGGGTTGTGAGTAAGTATAGTTGATAATGAGTGCAAGTGAGTGAAAGTGAGTTTCTTAGCCCTAGACCAACACCCAAAGTCAATCCTAAGGGCAAGCAGCCCTATAAGAACTCACCTTGAGCTCCCGCATATTGACCCTACCTACTAAGTGCTAGAGGTTAGGACCAATATGTGGAACTTCAAGTTGAGCAAAGAGGAGTGTAGAATTTCTAATGATGAGGGTTCCTCTTCTAGTTTTCTGGGAATAGTCAACAAGAAAGTCTTATGGCTAGACCATAGGCTACTAAAGAGGAAAAACTAAACCTTAGCTAAAAGTGAGGTCAACAGTCACCCTGCATGTCAATGCTGAAACTTTTGGGATGACCACAAAACCAAAACCAAAACTAAAATTAAGANCAAGTTTGGGTATTTTGAATGAATTTGAGGATTTTGACCAAATTTGGGATTTGGGGGTGTTTAGGTAATTTGGGTAGGTTTAGGAGTAAAAGGCTAAGTTGGATATTTTTGGTAGAATTGGGAAGCTAACCACCATAGATGAGCTATGGACGAATATGTACTGGTCTTAGCTAAACCCTTAGCCTAGGGCCAGTGAGTTTAGGGGACCAACTACATGAGTCTCCCAAAGAATCAAGGGATCAAAGTTAACAATTTTGGGTTTAGGTTTGTGAGTAAGTATAGTTGATAATGAGTGCAAGAGAGTGAAAGTGAGTGTCTTAGCCATAGACCAACACCCAAAGTTAATCCTAAGGGCAAGCAATCCTATAAGAACTCACCTTGAGCTCCCGCATATTGACCCTACCTACTAAGTGCTAGAGGTTAGGACCAATTTGTGGAACTTCAAGTTGAACAAAGAGGAGTGTAGAATTTCTAATGATGAGGGTTCCTCTTCTAGTTTTCCGGGAATAGTCAATAAGAAAGTCTTATGGCTAGACCATAGGCTACTAAAGAGGAAAAACTGAACCTTAGCTAAAAGTGAGGTCAACAGTCACCCTGCATGTCAATGCTGAAACTTTTGGGATGACCACAAAACCAAAACCAAAACTAAAATTAAGAAATCAAAACAAGATAAAATCCACCGCGACAACAATCAAAATATAAGACAACTCAAAATTTAATAATAAGCAAAACAACAAAACAAAAAATGCAACTAAATTAAAACATCTCTATTATATGATTAGGAATCCTTCGAAGGAGGTAACCTACGATTGCTAACGAGATTTTCCATGGTCTAAATGACACTACGGAACTCATTGAGTTGAGTTTAGTAAATTCATTTGGACTAAGTGCATCCTAAATCTAAAAAATATGTTTGTTCTTAAAAATTTTGCAACACTTTAAGCATCACATCAAGGTAAAGAAACAACTTCTATCCATTTGGATACATAGTCTACTGCTAACAATATGTGTAAACTTTCAAAAGATGGTATAAATGGTCCCATGAAATCTAATCTCAAAATATCAAATATCTCAACTTCTAACATATAATTGAAGGGCATCTCATTTCTCCTAGAAATATTGTCTACTTGTTGACATCGACTAGAAGTTTTGATGCAAGCGTTAACATCTCTAATGATTGTAGACCATTAAAATCCATATTATAAAATTTTTTATGTTGTTTTATCAACACCAAATTGTCCCCCAAAATCAGAATTAGGACATTTTCTATAATTTCATAAGTTTCTTCTAAAGGTACACATCTTCGAATATTTAGATCCTTTCCTTTCTTATATAAAAATGTGTCAGCCTTAAAATAAATCTTAGTATCAGATAAAAGTTTCCCCTTCTTTTGATATGTTATTCCATATGGTATAATATCACTAACAATGAAGTTCGCAATGTCTGCATACTGTGGAACACGCTACACATTAACATTGAACAATTTTTAATCTAGAAAATGTTCATCAATTTCCTTTTCAAAACTGAGTGCTTTTTCATATTCAAGCTTGGACATATGATCAGCAATTTGATTCTAAACTCCCTTTTTATCTACTATTTTAAAGTCAAATTCTTGCAAAAGAAGAATCCATCTTATAAGTCTTGGTTTTGCATCCTTCTTTTTCATTAAATACTTAATAGTATAATGATCTGTATACACAATACATTTAATTTCAATTAAGTATGATCTAAATTTATCAAAAGCATAGACTACTACTAAGAACTATTTCTCAGTTATGGTATATGTAATTTGAGCTTCATTAATAGTTCTAGTAGCATAGTAGATAACCTTGAAAATCTTATCATGCTTTTGTCCTAAAATAGCTCCAATAGCATAATGACTAGCATCGCACAACAATTCAAAAGGTTTTCCTCAATCTAATGAAATAATACTTAGTGTAGTGACTAAATTTTCTTTTAGTAATTCAAAATTTTTTTAGGCGATATTTATGAAAAATAAAAATTACATCTTTTTCAAGTAAATGACATTGAGGCTTAGCAAATTTTGAAAAGTCTTTAAAATATCGCCTGTAGAATCCATCATGTCCTGAAAAAACTTCTAAATTCTTTCACACTTGATGGGTAAGGTAAATTAGCGATCACTTGAATTTTTGCAGGGTCTACTTTCATACCATTTTCTGAAAGTTGATCTCCCAAAACTAATCCTCCTGCTACCATAAATTGGAATTTTTTCCAACTAAGGACTAAATTTGTTTCTTCACGGTGCTTATGAAATTTTGATAAATGTTTTAAACATGATTTAAATGAATTTCTAAACACTGAAAAATAATCCATAAAAACCCCAATCCCTTTTGCAATTAAATCACAAAAAATATCCAGCATACATCTTTGAAATGTAGCATGTGCATTACATAAAATAAAGGGCATTCTTTTAAAAGAAAATGAACCATAAGGACTATTAAAGTTGTTTTCTCTTGATTTTTAGGAGCTACTTGTACTTGGTGATAACTGTACATTTATCCAGAAAACAAAAGTATTTATGTCTAGCTAGTCTATCCAACATTTGATCAAGAAATGGTAATGGAAAATGATCTTCCCAATTGGAGAGATTTAATTTCTATAATCAAAGCATATTTGTCATTTTGTGACTTGTCTTGTTGGTATGAGTGAATCAGGCTAACCCGTGCACTATCTGAAATAGGGTAGAGAATTCCTGCATCTAACCACTTTAAAAATTCTTTCTTGACAACTTCTTTTATAATAGGATTTAATCTTCTTTGAGAATCAGCCATGGGTTTCTAGTTCTCTTCCATATGAATTCTATGCATCCAAATTGAAAGAGTAATTTCTTTTATATCAGAAATTGTTCATTCAAAGGCTTTCTTTTAACTCCTTAAAGTTTTCATCAAACTCTCTTCTTCTTCTGTAGTTAATTTTGAGAAACTTATAACAGGTAATGTAGAGAAATCACCTAAAAATACATACATCAAATGTTCTGTTTCTGTCAGAACATTTGAACTGTTTCAAAAGTAACTTCAACTCAAGCTCGGGAGGATTTTCAATTGATGGACAAAAAGATTTATCTTTTTCTGTCATGTCCAAAATTTTAAAACTTTCTCGAACATAATTTGAATCTTCCTTATTGAAATCTTCATGTTGATTTAATTCTTCTTCTTGCTTGTGTTCCAACTCTTTCATTTCAGATTTCTCTTCATAAGTTGTTTTGAAATGATATTCACTTGAATATCTTTTCACATTCATTCTATAACATTCATCATCCTTACCTTTGCAGGGATTTCGTTGATTTGGAAATATTAAAAGTAACTATTTGATCATTGAAGCACATTGTTAATTCTCCTTTCTGCATATCTATTATTGCTCTTCCTGTGGCTTTGAAAGGTCTCCCCAAAATGATAGGTATCTCTTTATCTTCCTCCATATCTAGTACAATTAAATCAACAGGAAAGATAGATTGATACACTTTCACTAGGATATCTTCTATAACTCCTTTAAGATAGGTTATTAAATAATTTGCTAACTGCAGAGTTACAGTAGTAGGGTTATTTCTCTTAATCCCATTCTCTTAAATATTGATAATTGCATAAGGTTGTTGCTTGCACCTAAATCACATAAAGCTTTTCTATAAAATATGTCTCCTATTGCACATGAAATTGTAAAGCTACCATGGTCTTTAAGCTTTTCAGGAAGCTTTTTCTAAATTATAGCACTGCACTCCTCACTAAGTGCAATAGTTTCATTATCTCTGAACTTCCTTTTTCTATTAAGAATATCCTTCATAAACTTCACATAACTTGGTATTTGTTCTAGAGCTTCAGCAAATGAAATATTAATTGTAAGCTTCTTAAAATTTCCATCAATTTCGAAAATTGCTTATCCAACTTTTTTAATCAGAGCCTTTGAGGAAATGGAGGTGGTGGTTTTTCCAAGTCAACTTTAAGTG
Source organism: Phalaenopsis aphrodite (assembly GCA_003013225.1). Taxonomy (NCBI): domain Eukaryota; kingdom Viridiplantae; phylum Streptophyta; class Magnoliopsida; order Asparagales; family Orchidaceae; genus Phalaenopsis; species Phalaenopsis aphrodite. The sequence goes on from NEWO01000061.1 coordinate 1,501,477, forward strand.
AAAAAATAAGTCTCTTTAAACCTTTCATAGCATCCTCTTTTTGTTCTTCAATATTTTCTCTCTCAACTTCAGTCTTATTCTGAACTCAGCCTTCCAATTCTCTTTCGCTTTTAAGTTGAACGGCTTTTACTTGCACTTTATTCTGGTCTTTTAGATTTACTTCTGTAATACTAGGAAGTGTTCCATGGAATCTATTACTTAATAAATTTGTTATTTGTCCTAATTGATTCTCAATATTTCTAGTTATAGCTCCTTGACATTATAATTGATTTCCCATTTGTAACACAACTTTATTTATAGGCAACTTCTTATCCTTAAATTGTGGATTACTATTAAAAACTGGAGGTTAAGTAGGTCTATAATTACTAACCTTCGCAGTTTTTTATAGATGTAAAATCATTTCTAAGATTTGCAGTATTTTATGGTGAAAAATATTTATCAAGGTATTTCCACGCTAAACCACCCCAAGTTCTGATAGATCCAGGTGATAACGGATGTAACAATATCTTAGATTTATCCCTTAGTGAGAAAGAAAATAATATAAGTCTTATAGCATCATCTAATACACCATCATATTTAAATGTAGCACACAATTCTATAAAATTGGCAAGATGTAAATTTGGGTCTTCAGTTGGGGTTCCCCCAAACTGATTATTTGATATCATTTGGTTAATAGTAGGTTTAAGCTCAAATGAATTAGCCACTGCAGCTGGTTTTTTAGTACAACAATGAATTTCATCTACTGTAGGGTTTGCATAATCTCTTAGAAGTCTAAACTCTTCAACATTTTGATTGTTTTGATTTGTCATTTCTTAAAATTTTTCTGTAATTTTAATTTTTTTAATTTTTCTAATAGTTCTTTCTAATTTAGAATCGTAAGGCACAAGTCCTATGGAACATGAACAACGCATACATTACTATAAAACACATAAAATAAAAATAAAAACACACTACAATATTCCTATAATAAATCTTAAAATTTAACTAAGACTTTGTAAAAATAAAAAATTTTCTTTCTAAAAACTCTTTTTTTAATAATTTATAATTTTCCTTCTTTTCCCCAACAATGGTGCCAAAAATGTGATCCCAACTTTCTATATAAATGTAAAATGTGATGTATGCAATTATATACTTAATTTCCTTAATAGTGATTCCTACTTTGCAACAGCGCCAAAAACTTGATCCAAAGCAAAAGCTAGGTAAATTTTCAACTATGAAGCAAAGAAGAATATAGTTATAATATTTAAATATGGGATACTACGTAAGTATAAGTATCATTATCAAGTAATGTAGAACTTTTTTATTATGCCCCAAATATCAAAGTCCGGTTAGGAAGGGAAGATATTGGCTCTCACATTAGAGTTTCCTCTTCTCCCTCCACTTGGGGATTAACATATCGTATCAAAACTTAAAACTATAAATCAAATGGAGGGATTTAGTCTATCACACTAAAGTCCTCTAATTATAAACGCTTGAAAAGTTTATTTCCCTATTTATTTGCACTGAACCCCATGAACTACATTCTCATCCATGAAATTATTATATGATTCTAACCATTTGTTGACAGAGACAATACCATCTCAGATATTACATGTTCTCACAATAGGCATTAACATCTTAATTGGTCAAATCAAGAAGTAAATGAAGTACAAGGTTTTAAATCATCAAAAGTTTCTTCAACATTGAAGTCTAATACTTCACATAACTTCCTTTAAATACTTAATCACTTATCATTTTAAGGAAAGAGATAATAAAAACTACTCAGAATCCATGGAGAAAACACAACTACACATGAGTTTAAAATTAGAAATCATGAACACAAATAAGAAATCTAAATAAAAATCAAATGTAGTTACAAAGATAATCACTTATCTCAAATCCTCTCCACCAAATGTCTTGAAGTTCCTTTGAATTCTTTTCCTTCACTCACAATACAAACTAACACTCAAAATATAAAGAAAGTTGTCCACGGCGGGGGTGTTTACTAAGATGAATGATGGTTGTGGATGTCTAATGGCTAACCTCTTTTCTTTGATGATCCATGTCTTTTTTATAAAAATCCAAAAGGTATCTTGGTGTCTCTTCAAAATGTGTGTCCATTCAATAAATCTTCTAGAAGTTCCTCCTTTCAAAAGCCAATTGAATGAATTTTCATGTTCATGGATAATTTCCCACATTTTTACCAAGGTTTCTTCAAACACCTCTTGAAAAATTCGTTAAAATTCAATAAATCATTAAATAACTACTTCTAGTGCTTAAGAGAGGGGTACCTGGAGCTTAGGCAAGGCTTTCTTTGAATAACTGACACTTAGGCGCCTAAGTTCATTTTTGCACCTTCATCATTTTTGCTCCAAATTTGAACCTTTTTCACTGCTTTTAGTATTTTTCATCCATTTGATTGTACCTGAAATAAAAACACATATCTTTTCATTAAAGTGAAATATCTCAAAATAAACGTAAAAATGTGTATAAAATATTATAAATTTTAGGTGTATCAATAACCCAAAGGGCATTCTTCAAAAAGTGAAAGTCTCATATGGACTTATGATTATTATCTTATCCTATTCTTCAAGAGCTATAAGGATCTGATGATAACCAGAATATCCATTTAGAAATCAGAAATATGGATGACCAGCCTATCTGACATTTGATTCAAAAAAGGTAAAGAAAAGTGATCTTTTTAGGGGACAAAATTTAAGTTCTACAATCAATACATATATGCCACCTAGGGACAAATCAAGTAGGGATCAATTCATTATGTTCATCTGCTACAACTTTCACTCCCCGCTTTTTAGGTACACGGTATATAGGGCTAACTTAGGCACAATCTAAAATGGGATAGATATATCCTGCATCAAGCCACTTCAATATTTCTTTCTTGATGAATTCCTTCATAACAAGGTTTAATCACCTCTGAGGATCTACCTGGGGTTTATGACTATCTTCCATCAGGATCCTATGTATACATATTGAAAGACTTATCATCCTTTATCTGCTAAAGTCCATCCAAAGGTTTTTTTAAAAACTCTCAAAATATTCATCAATTTTTCCTCTTGAGAATTAGTCAAATTTGAGGATATGATAACCAGTAATGTAAATGACTTCCCTAATTAAGCATACTTTAAATACTTGAGAAGCATCTTTAATTCAAGTTCAAGTGGTTCCTCGATATAAGGGATCAGTGGTTTACAATTTTTGGTTGTATCAAGAATTTCAAACCTCTCCCTGGCTATTTTTTATTTATCATCAACCAAAAGAGATGATTCCTCCATAGAGTCTATAAATTTCTCTTCATCCAAATCTAACTCTATTAATTTGACTTCATAATTTTCTAGAAAATGTTTATGTTACACCAAAATAATATTCAATTTTCATATGTATTTAAGGCTTATATTTGGTGATATTGCAATTTAAAGAAAGATATTTTCATAATTTATTGCAGATATACTAAGTCTAGTCATTTGGAACTTAAGGGATGCAAAAAATTACAAAATTTGGAGTCAAAAGCAGCGTCTCCAAAAAATTGAACAGGCACCTAAGTGCTAGAACTGGTGCCTAAGCACCATAATCCAAAGAAGATGGTGCCTAGGCACCAGATTTCGGAGTTTAGGCGCCAGAGANGCACCATAATCCAAAGAAGATGGTGCCTAGGCACCAGATTTCGGAGTTTAGGCGCCAGAGACAGTTATTTTCACAAATTCTTTGAATTTAGATGGATTTTGAAGAGGTTTCTATGAATACTCTTAGGAAATTCATCCCTACATTATAAAAGAGTGTTTTTTATGTCAGAATTATGTGTGCTGTGAGTTTTAGAGTGTGAGAGTGAGTGGGGCGTGAGAAGTAAAGTGTGGGAGAGTGTGGCAAGTGTCTCTAAGAGTTGTAAGAGGAAAGGGAAAGTGAGAGATTTCTTCTATCTTACATTTTTAAAAGAGATATGAGTGTTATTATAAATAGAGAAAGAGATTCAAAGGAACTTCAAGGGAATTGAAGATTTTTGTTATTTTACTTTTCTTTCTTATTTTGTAAACTTATTTTGTATATATAAAATCCATGTTGTGTTGTATCTTCCTCATGAATTCAAAGTATATTTCTTTGTCCTTCTCCCTATAAAGAGAAATGGTCATTTGAAGAATCAAGATTGTTGTGCAAGATTTTATTTTCATATTTGTGATGATTCAAACTTTGAACTTCATCTACTTTTTGATTTGGCCATTTGAATTGTTAAAATTTGTTGTGAAACATAAAATTTAAGAGGGCTATGCTTTCCACAATAAAGTAAGAATTACATTCAATTTCATGGATGAGAATGCAGTCAATAGGGTTGAGTGCAAGTAAATAGGGAAATTCCCATTGATGTGCGTAGAATTGAAGATTTTAGTGTGATAGACTAAAATCCTCAATTTGGTTAAGGAGTTTGGAAACTAAAGTAAGAGGTTAGCCCTCAATCGAGGGGAACATGAGAATTCTGAAGTGAGAGTCAGTATCTTCCCAGCCTAACCGTAGATTTAAGGAATAAATAAAGAATTATCAAATGCTCTTTATTGCTTATAAAAATGATAAAGAATATAATTGCTCTTATTTGGCAGAGTACAATTTTCTTCAATGTGATAATTTACTGACTATAATCTAGTTCTAAGGGGAAGAATTTTTTCTTAAATTTAGCTTTGAAGTTTAAAGATTAGCGTAGTAAACATAGTTTCTTTAGTGACATTAAAAAAATTTTGACCTGTTTTCTTATTTAAGTTCTCTATGGTTTAAATATTGTGCTTTTGCACGATTTTCCAAACAAATTTTTACCTCCCTATGGGTTCAATACATAGGACTCTATTATAGCACTTTATTACTTAAGCGATATGTATACTTGTGTTTGCAACTTAGTGACGATTTGAAATTAAAGTACACATAAATTACTAGGAGTGGCAGCTTTAGATATTTTAAAGGAGAAAACTTATTATACATAAGTAAATTTTATTGTGATTAATCTGCATATTTTTTAGAAAAGTCATCTTGTGTGTTGGGGTGTTGAAAAACATCTATAAAACATAAAAAAGCCCACATCAAGTTTTTGGCATCATTGTCATGGAGGCTACGGTAAATTACTTATAAGACTTTGTTTGAAATATATATCTTATTTTAATATATATATATATATATATATATATATATATATATATATATATATATATATATATATATATATATATATATATA
>NEWO01000061.1:1506848-1534543 GCA_003013225.1 Phalaenopsis aphrodite
AAGAAACCTGGGGACTCTAGAATATGGCCTGAACTCCTTAAAGTCGGAACTGCTACTCAAGATTTATTCATTTGGGCAGTTGGGGAAGAAAAAGTTGATTTATGGCTAGATAATTGGTTACTTGATGGAAAATTGGATCCTTCTACAAATCTAAACCCATCCTTCAGCCTTACAATTTAGAATTGTTGGGCTGGTCAGCAATGGAACAAAGATCTGTTGGCTTCTATGGTGGAACTTGAACAATTGCATCAAATCACCCAAATATCTATAACTCCCCAAATTTCAGATAGAATAGTGACCAAGAATCCTCATCATATCTCTCTTACTTAATTTGCTTACTACACATTATATAAATGGCCTTCACAGGATTGGGGTAAAGCTATGTTGGTGAAATTTCTTAGCCCTTTTATGTCCTTCTTTGCTTGGAGATGCTTCCACAAAATCATTCCTATTGATGATATCCTCAAACTCAAGGGGTTAAAAGGCCCATCAAAATGTTTTTTTTTGTAGCCATTATGAGGAATCATTTTCTCATCTCTTCTTCTCCTGTCCTACTGCCAAGGATGTCTGGTTACAGGTTATTTCCACATTCAATCTCCCAACTCATCTTAGTCATTGTGACAACTTTATTGATTGTTGGAGACTTTGGAAAGACAATAAGGTAGAACTCAATACTTGGTTCATGTGGAAGGCAAGGAATGACAACAAATATGATGGTTGTTCTACTAATTCTCTCAAATCAGCATCAACTGTCACTCATTTATTTTCAAGATCATTAATTTCATGGGATACAAGGTTCAAAAGTATGAGTGGTCATGCAAAAAGGATCCACATAGCTCACTTTCTTCTCCTTTGAACATTACTTTAGTCTATTGGAGGAAACCTATGCATCCTTGGATTAAGATCAACACTGATGGCAGTTTCAAGAGGAACAGTGCTGACATTAGAGGGATATTCAGGAACCATACAGAGAGGTGCCTCTTATTTTTTTAGTCTCCTATGTTGTCCATTAATTCTTTACATGTTGAAACTCTAGCTAATGCCTGGTCCATCAAAATTACTGTTGTCATGGATTAGAATCATCTACATTTAGATCAGGACTCTTCATGGAGAACCTCTCTCCCCCTGGTTCTTAGTCTCTCTTCTCAAGAAGGTTACCAATATGATAGCTACTCACAATATAAAAATTTATTGGAGCCACATCCTTAGGGAGGGAAACAAGTGTGCTAACTAGCTAGCTTCTTAGGGTGATGTATCTTTGGTTCAAAGATTGATGTACTCCCTCCTTTAGAGCTTACTTTTTTGATAAGGGGAGATCTTTCTTCTCTTCCTTAGATTAGATGTACAACTTCTTCCTCACATTAATGACATCTTAATATTTAATATAAAGAAAACAACAAAAATATATTTTTCATTCTTGTGTGAGTGCTTACTTTTATAATTGTTACTTGTATTTGTGTNATTAATTTCATGGGATACAAGGTTCAAAAGTATGAGTGGTCATGCAAAAAGGATCCACATAGCTCACTTTCTTCTCCTTTGAACATTACTTTAGTCTATTGGAGGAAACCTATGCATCCCTGGATTAAGATCAACACTGATGGCAGTCTCAAGAGGAACAGTGCTGAAATTAGAGGGATATTCAGGAACCATACAGAGAGGTGCCTCTTGTTTTCTCAGTCTCCTATGTTGTCCATTAATTCTTTACATGTTGAAACTCTAGCTAATGCCTGGTCCATCAAAATTACTGTTGTCATGGATTATAATCATCTACATTTAGACCAGGACTCTTCATGGAGAACCTCTCTCCCCCTGGTTCTTAGTCTCTCTTCTCAAGAAGGTTACCAATATGATAGCTACTCACAATATAAAAATTTATTGGAGCCACATCCTTAGGGAGGGAAACAAGTGTGCTAACTGGCTAGCTTCTTAGGGTGATGTATCTTTGGTTCAAAGATTGATGTACTCCCTCCTTTAGCGCTTACTTTTTTTGATAAGGGGAGATCTTTCATCTCTTCCTTAGATTAGATGTACAACTTCTTCCTCACATTACTGACATCTTAATATTTAATATAAAGAAAACAACAAAAATATATTTTTCATTCTTGTGTGAGTGCTTACTTTTATAATTGTTACTTGTATTTGTGTATGCAAATATTAGGATCTAAGGCATTACTACCATATGATTTGAAATTAGAATGAAATATAAGAAAAATTCTAAAACAAAATGAACATAACAAAATGAAAAATAATTTAAATAATCAATGTATGGAAAATGAACATCAATAGAGACCGTTAAGAGACTATGCTAACCCTACAGTAGATGAAATTCACTTGACTATACAAACTCCTGTTGTAGTTGCTAATTAATTTGAGCTTAAACCTCTTATTATCAAAATGATACAAAATAATCAGTTTGGGTGAACACCATTTGAAGATCTGAATTTACATCTTGCTAGTTTTCTAGAATTGTGTGCTACATTTAAATATGACGGAGTGTTGAATGATGACATTAGACTTAGCATTTTTCCTTTTTTCATTAAGGGACAAAGATAAGATGTGGTTAAACTTTGTAGCACCTGGATCAATCAGAATTTGGGGAGAATTATCTCAGACATTTTTGGCTAAATATTTCCCACCATTAAAAACTTTTAAGCTTAGAAATGATATTACATCTTTTTATAAATTAAAGGATAATTAATATATGAAGCTTGAGAATGATTTAAAGATCTCCTTAGGAAGTGTCCACACCATGCTTTACTAGATTGGTTAGTAATTCAAACATTTTATAATGGATTAGTGGGATCTCTTAGATCTATTATAGATGCGTTGCTGGTGGATCACTAATGTCAAAACCATTTGATGAAGCATATTCATTAATTGAAGAGATGGCTACTAATAATTTTCAATGGCCCTCTGAAAGAAAATAAATTGTCTATAGACCTTATTATCCTCTCGATTTTAATAGCAATTCACAATTTAAGGAAAAGAAATTATCTATAGAAGAATTGGTATTATAAATGAGTAATTTATTACAAAGTCAGAAAACGGCAATTAGAAACATTAAAATCAATTAGGGCATATTGCTACTGCACTTAGCAGTAGGCCTCAAAAAACTCTTCTGAGTAATGATGAGATTAATCCTAAAGACCATAATAAAGAGCAAATCAAAGTTGTATAACTACGAAGTGGAAGAGAAGTGGAAATAAAAGTTTAAAAAGAGATTGAAGTTGAGAATGAAGGATAGGAAATTGAAAAATATAACAAAGATATTCATCATGATTCAAAATATCCTATTAAACCGATGAAATTATTGTAAAAAATTACCACCTCTATTTTCTCAAAGATTAAGAAAATAAAAATTGGATAAACAATTCCCAAAACTTTTGGAAATATTTAAGAAACTAACCATAAACATTTCACTTGTTGAAATCTTTGAACAAATACCGAGTTATGTAAAGTTTAAGATGGATATACTTACAAGAAAAAGGAAGTTTATAGATAATGAGATAGTTGCACTTAGTGAAGAGTGATGCACTATAATAAAGATAAAGCTTCCTAAAAAACTTAAAGATCTAAATTTACATCTTTCTCGTGGACTTTATTATGTTAGATATGGAGGAAGATAAAGAAATTTCAATCATTTTAGGGAAACCTTTTTCTTGCAACTGGAAGAGTTATGATAGATGTTCAAAAATGTGAGTTATCTAAGAGAGTCAATGATCAAGAAGTTATATTTAATATATCAAAATCCATAAAATACCCAGCAAAAGGAAAAGATGATGAATGCTTTAGAATGGAAATTTGTGATTATTTGAGTAATTAACATTTTATGAAAATTTTTGAAGAGAAAACAAAACAAAAAGATTTGAAATATGAATAGGAGGATAAAATGCAAGATAAGTTCATTAAAATATGTAATGAGTATATAGATTATGTTCAGGAAAAATTTGAATTGTTAGACACTACAGAATATAATAAAAAACTTATTCCGTCAATTGAAACAACTCCTGAACTAGATATAAAAGTAATCTCTGCCTATTTAAAATTTGTCTTCTTTGGAGATTTATCTACATTACCTGTTATAGTGTCCACATAGTTAACTGAATTACAAGAACCAAAATTATTAGAGATTTAAGAAAATATAAAAAAGCTTTTGGATGGACATTAGCTAATATAAAAGAAATTAGTTCTTTGATTTGTATTCATAGAATTTATTAGAATATCATCATGAACTGAAAGCCGATCATCAAAAGAGATTAAAACCTATATTGAAAGAAGTGGTAAAAAAAGAAATTTCACAATGGTTAGATTTCATAATTATATATCCTATCTCAGATAGTTATTGGGTAAATTCAATTCATTGTGTCCCAAAGAAAGGGGTGTGACTATTGTTGTCAATGAGAAAGAAGAAATAATATCAACATGATAAGTCACTTTTTGGCGAATCTATATTGACTACAGAAAAATAAATTCAGCAGTAGGGAAGATCACTTTCCTTTACCTTTTCTGGACTAAATGTTGGATAAACTAGCTGGACACAAATATTTATTTTTTTAAGATGGATATATTGGTTATCATCAAATTCTTATTGCTCCTTAAGATCAAGAAAAGGCAAAATTTACTACTCTTTGTAGTATATTTTCTTTTAGATAGATGTCCCTTGGTTTATGTAATGCACCTACAACATTTCAAAGATATATGATGTCTATAGTTTGCAATTTAATTAAAAAGGGAATAGAAGTTTTTATGAATGACTTTTTCAGTGTTGAGAACTTTATTTGAATCATGTTTAAATAATTTAGAAAAAGTTTTAGAATGATGTAAAAATATAAATTTAGTATTGAATTGAGAAAAATGTCAATTTATGGTTACATGAGGTATTATGCTTGGACATAAAAATTCAAAGAATGTTATGGAAGTAGATCGGTGAAAATTCAAGTTATATTTAAACTACCTCATCTTACTATAGTGAGAGGGGTTAGAATTTTCTTAGTAAATGCTGGTTTCTACATGCAATATATTAAAGATTTTTCAAAAATTACTAAGCCTCTGTGTCAATTATTAGAAAAAGATTCAAATTTTGACTTCAATCAAAATTATATTAATGCCTTTGAATTATTAAAAGAAAAACTAATTCATGTTTCTATAATAGTTTCACCTGATTGGGAGAAACAATTTGAGCTAATGTGTGATGCTAGTGATTATGCAATTGAGGTTGTATTAGGGCAAAGATATGTCCAAATTTTTAAAATTATATATGATGTAAGTAGAACTCTAAATGAAGCTTAAATTAATTATACGACTACTAAGAAAGAGTTATTGGCATTTGTTTATACTTTTGATAAGTTTAGGTCATTTTTAATTGCAGCTAAATGTATTGTGCATACTAATCATTCTATTATAAGATATTAATTTCAAAAAAGGACGTGAAACCATGATTAATTATATGGATCCTTCTGATGCAAGAATTTGATTCTGTGGTAGTAGATTGGAAAGGATTTGATAATAAATAGCGAATCATTTATCTAGGTTGGAACATGAAAGATCATTTAATTATGAAAGTGAACATAATGAAAATTTTCCTGATGAACATATGTACACTTTCAATGAATAGCAAGTGACATGGTATGTGAACATAGTGAATTATATTGTTAGTCATCTTTTACCCTATGGATCGACAATGCAACAATAGAAAAAAAAAATTCATGATGCAAAATTTTACTTTTGGGATGACACATATTTATATAAGCAATGTAAAGATCATGTTATTCAAAGATGTATAAGAAGAAACTGAAAAAACTATTCAAAAACGTCATGATTCTAAATTTAGGGGACATTTTGAAATTGGTAGAACAACATATAAAATTTTATAATCTAGATTTTATTGGCCTACTATATTTAGGGATGTAATACATATATAAAAACATGTGATTGATGTTAGCAAGAAGGAAATATTTCATAAGGAAATGAAATGTCCCTAAATTTTACATTGGAAGTTAAAATTGTTTATGTTTGGGGATTGAATTTTTGGGAAACATTTTTAGCTTATTTTAGAAATATATATATATTAATTGCAGTATACTATGTTTCCAAATGGATTAAAAAAGTTTCTTTATCTCGATGTGATGCTCAGAGTATTTCAAAAATTTTATTGAAAAAAATTTTTACAAGATATGGAATGCCTAAAGTAATCATTACAAATAGAGGATCTCATTTTAGGAATAAAAGAATTAAAAAATTGGTTGGAAAATATGATATAAAGTATAAGATCTCCACTGCTTATCATCCCCAGACTAGTGGTCTAGCAGAACTATCTAACCGTGAAATTAAAAGAATCTTGGAAAAAACTATAAATCCTAACAAAATGGATTATTCTGCTAGATTAGATACTACATTATGAGCTTACATAATAACTTATAAAACTCATATGGGAATGTCTCCACATAGACTTATTTTTGGGAATACTTGTCGCTTACCAGTAGAATTGGAGCATAAAGCTTATTGAGTTATTAAATAATTTAACTTTGATTTAAAATATGCTGATGAGAAAAGATTATTGTAACTAAATGAGCTCAAAGAATTTGTAAATGAATCTTATGATAATGTTAAGATTTATAGAGAAAAAATAAAAAACTGGCATGATCGCAAGATAATAAGAAAGTAATTTGAACTTGGACAAGAAGTTTTGTTGTATAACACAACATTGAAATTATTTCCTGGAAAACTCAAGTTCTGGTGGTTAGTGTCATTTAGTGTTAAAAAAGTCTACCCATATGGAGTTGTGGATATTGAAGATCCAAAAACTAGAAAAGTTTTTAAAGTTAATGGACATAGATTAAAACCTTATTTTTTTGGATACAGACCAATTTTTTAAGAGGTTTTAATATTGGGTCACCTAGAGTAAAAATTGAGTATGTTGGCTAACAATGTTAAACCAAACTCGTTGTGGGAGGCAACCCATAGTTATGTGGGTAATTGTTTTCATTTTGTTTTAACGTAATATAAGCTCTTGTGATTAAATTCTATGTGCTTTAGAGACTTACATGTAAAGAAAATGCATAAAAACATTTTAAACTCTTAATTTTATGGAAGGTATGAGAATTATTTTGGACCTTAGGAAAAATGGTGCAAAAAGTGCACTGGTGCCTAGACATCTAAAATGATGCTTAAGACCCACTTTCCTGAAAGCCCAGTGCCTAAGCACCAGAATCAGGCACATAGGCACTGCAATTGGAAAAATCACCCTGGAACCTTTTATTGACTATTTTTTGCAAAATTTTCTTTATATAACTCCTAAAACATGTCAGTTCGAGTTACATTAAATTGGTAGAGAGAGAGAGGATTCACTAATCTTGTTCCTATGGCCTCCAACTCCAAAGAAACTTCCAAAAATGATATTTTCAACTTGTGAAGTTCATTAGTTTCGATGCTCAAAGGTTGCATGAAAAGATCCTTATGAAGAAGAGGTTGATCAAGGAAAGGGGTTCCGTGAATATAGGATTCAATACTCCTAATACTATTCTGGAAGAAATCATTGTGCAAAGGCGATGGGAAGTACTATACTACACCACTGCGGCCGTAGTAATTCCTGTTGTGAAGAAATTTTATGCAAATCTTCATGGGATAAATCAATTAGTTGTCTATGTTCGAGGCAGGTAGGTACCTTTTACTCCTTCAAGGATTGATGATTTGTTCTTGATTGAGAATGTTCCAATTTTTCATTATGCCAACTTTGTCCCTACAAGAGACAATATGAATGAAGTTTTTAGATTCTTAATGGATGAAGAGGGAACATGGGAGATAATAGATAACAATAATGAAATCTTTCCTTCTTCATTGTTAAATTCTACATCGAAACCTCGACATATCTTTATTTCGGAAAAATTTATCCCTAGTACAAAAATTAGTAAAGTATCGAAGGAAAGTATTATATTGAACTACTATATTTAAACTGGAATACCTATCAATGTGGGTGCTATAATAGTAAAATATACTCTTGGTTTGATTTTGAAGAGGTCTAATCTTGGTCTTGGGCATCCATCCACAATTTTTTTACTTTATAGCCAATCACAAGTTCCATATAAACATTGGGAAAAAGTGTTTCTTCTTTGGAAGCCCATGGACCCAGTATTAAACAGTAATTACTTAGAAATGGAAAAGTATATGAAAAAAATGTTCTTATGGATGTAGAACTGTAAAGTTTGAACTTCTGGTTTATAAGAGCTTATTTGTCTTTAGTTATGTTTGATTTCTCTAGTTTTCAATATCATACATAGTGTGTTTGCTTTTAGTATTTCATTGTTTAGTTTTCAGAGTTAGGTGTTATTGGTCTGATTTTTATGCCACATTTTATGTGTTATTTTTATATGCTTTTTTATAATTATTTAGATTTATATATTAAAATGTGAAGTTGTTTGTTTTTTGTAAACATTTGATGTTAGTAAGTTACTTAATTATGAAAATTAAAGGGAATTTAAACTAATTAGAAGTTGGAGAGCTTTGGTTTACAATGCTTTTTACAAAAAAAAAATTGAAAAATGAAATTTTGAGCATTGACATCTAGGCACCAAATAGGTTGAATCATTAAATCCACAAAAATGAACATTTCTTGTCTTTTTTCTGCTTTGGATCATCTTCTACCTTGCCACTAGGGGTGAATAACCAACTAGGGCTTCCAAATACTCGGATTTGAGGTGATTTTGGGGCTAGAAATTCTTGAATTTCATCATCTTTTGGTAAGAGCTTCACATTAACCTAGAAACTTTTATTTTCACTAGGTATTTCTTCTACATTATGTGGAAACTGAAAATTACAGATTTTGGAGAAATTTAGTGAAGAATACATGGTGTGAAGTTTCTTAGCCAAAATTTTGATATTAGGATTTTGCTTTATTTTGAATTTTTAGCACTCATATGGCTCCTTATATGAGGAAAATAAAGGGAAAGGAGGCTTGTGACGTGTGAAAATTTGTAAACATTACGGCCCAACATCATTATAATACTTAACCCATGAAAAGGAAACTTATTCAGGAATTAGCATTTATAATCTTGACGGTCCTATTAAAGGATTGATTGTTGCGAGAAATTGGGAAACCTTCTGCTATTTCATTGTTTTAGTAGTTTTCTTAATTGTTCAATAATTCTATGCAAACCTACTGCAAGCTACAGATGATCAAGTATTTGTTTGAAGTAAGAATGTTAAATTTATCCCTAAAAGGATTAATGCATTATATGGGTTGAGGGATGCGTTTCATTATGAATATACTACATTTGATACATATGATTTTGCACTAAACAAAGTTATAGCTTATCTGACTAATGGAAGAGGAGTTTGGAAAATGAAGAATGATAATAAGGTAAACTTCTCTACTTTTATGCTAAATGATCAATCTAAATCTTGGACTTATTTTATTTCTGCTCGACTCCTTCCAATAAATCATCTGAGCAAAGTCGTTAGAGAGAGAGTTACTTTAAATTTTTGTATTCAACAAATGATGAAAATCAAAATCGATGCTCTTATCTATTGGAATGCCCATACTTCTTCTAGAGTTGGGACTACTAGAGGTTTATGATGCCAAGCTTTAATTTTTATTCTATGATCAAGCAAGAGTGGGGTATGATAGATCTGAATAATTAATACAAGCCTTTAAATCTATCAGTATGCTTTGTGTTCATACTTATGAGTTGCATGCTGGACAGAAAGCTAGGGGTAGTGGCAGTGATATACCTTCTAGTTCTGCTTCTCAACCTTCTACATTCCACACAACTTCTTTAGACAATGTTATGGAGCAGTTACTTGTTCAGCAAGGGTGATATCTTAACTCTCATAAATCAAATGAGAATAATGGAGGCTAGGAATTATCATAATCATTAATACATGCAAAGAAAGTGGATTATGAGATTGCTTATAATGAGGCTATGGCAAAGTATTTGAGGGGCGATTATAATGTAGAATTCCCTACTTGACCCCACTTTACACCCTACGAGCAAGAAGTAGAATTTGATGAAGAGGATGAATATGATGAGGAGAAAGATGATAATGATTAGTTACTTTCATGCTTAATTTTTGTAGAGTGATTTTTTTTCATGTGGTAAGTTAGTGAACTTTATTTCTAAAATGATATATATTGTAAACAAGTGTTGAACTTTTTATGTTTAGATGTAGATTTTTTGTTTTAATTTCAGTATTGTTTGTTTTTGCAATTTGTTGCTTATGTTTAGAACTCTTCTGTACTTAGCAAATCATTTTGATTAATCATGTTTTACGCAATACTTTATGCCCTATTCATTTTAAATTGGTACCTGCAAAGTTTCAAGTTCAAAAGCCCTCTATAGGTTAGTTTTATTTAAATGCATTGCATGTTTTCTTTCTGCCTTCATTTTTGTATTAAATTCTTTATTCTTTTAAAAAATAAAGTTTGGGGGGAAGAAAATTTTTTTTTAAAAGATACTAAACTTTATTTTTCCTCAATAAAATATTTTTTTTAATTTTTTTTTACATAACTTTTGGTATCAGAGGTCAACTTAAAGATAATTACATTTTTGGTTTTATACATATGATTGTAGACTTAAGTAAAAATCTTTAACAATGAGGGTTAGTTCTAAAAAGTTAAGATATTTAGTATAAGAGTATAAGGTTACGTGTGTACTATTCCAAGTAAACAAAATTGTATTTTTAAAATGTTAAGAGAGCCTTAGATTTATATAAAAAGAAAGAATTGAGACTTTATAAAAAATCTTTTTCAAAGCTAATATGCATTTATAAGTAAGACATGTATGAAGTTTTTGACTTTAAGAAGCGGATAGTGAAGCTCAAAATCATTAAAAGCTATCCAAATATAGTAATCCTCACATGAAAAAAAATGAAAAAAGGGGTTGAAAATGATCCTAAAAGAAAAAAAGAATGAAAAGAAGACAAAAAGAAAAGCAAAAAGAAAAATATATGTTAGGAAAAGCTTGAAAAGATGCTTAATACAAAATTGGCTTCACTTGAATCAACTTAAGGAAAGAACCTTAAATACATTTCTAAACTTATATTAAAGTGTTAGCATCTTTACTAACAAAGTTCTTATCATTTTTCTTTTCATATAGTTCTTATAAGCATCCTTAATATAATGAATCACAATTATTCTTGAAATGAATAGGGAACCAAAACTCTTAGACTTAAGTACTAGATATTCTTATTTTTTTTAGTTTTAACGTAAGTTATTAAAAATTTTTCTAAAGTATTATTATTTTCTTTATAAACAAAAACTATAGAAGTTGTTAAGTGATACTCACTACCTAAAGTCACATTTTTTATGTAGTAAAAGAGTTATTTGAGGACAAATAACAGTTATCTTCTGGGGATTTTGATAAACCAAAAAAATATTCAAATTTTCATATGTATTTAAGGCTTATATTTGGTGATATTGCACTTTAAGGAAATGTATTTTCATGTTTTATTGCTGTATACTAAGTCTAGACATTTGGAGCTTAAAAGATGCAAAAATTACAAAATTTAGAGACAAAAGTGGAGTTTTCATAAAATTAAACTGGTGCATAAGCACCATAAAAGGCGCCTATGTGCCAGAATATAGAAAAGATGGCGTTTATGTGCCAGATTTCAGTGCTTAGGCACCAAAGACAGTTTTTTTCATAAATTCATTGAATTTGGACAGATTTTGAAGAGGTGCCTATGGAGACTCTTAGAAAATTCATCCCTACATTATAAAAGTGTGCTTTTATGTTCAAATTTTGTCTAACCTGAGTTTTAAAGAGTGTAAGTGAGTGGGGCATAAGTAGCAAGGTGTGGGAGAGTGTGGCAAGTGTCTCTAAGAGTTGTAAGGAGAGAGGAAAAGTGAGATATTTCTTCTTCTTTACATTTCAAAGAGAGATTTGAGTGTTATTGTAAAGAGAGAAAGAGATTCAAAGGAACTTCAAGGGATATGCTTGGAGAAGAGATCGAGTTAAGTTGTTTTACTTTTTTTTCTTATTTTGTAAACATATTATTATATATAAAATCCATGTTATGTTGTATCTTTCTCATGAATTATGAGTAGATTTTTTTTATCCTCCTCCCTACAAAGAGAATCGGTCATGTGATGAATCAAGATTTTTGTGCAATATTTTAAATTCATAATTGTGATGATTCAAACTTTGAACTTCATTTACTTGTCAATCTGGCCAATTAAATTGTTAAATTTTTTTTGTGAAACATACAATCTGAGAGGGCTATTCTTTCTACAACAAAGTAAGAATCACATTTGATTTCATGGATGAGAATGTAGTCCATGGTGTTGAGTGCAACAAAATAGAAAAATATTCATTGATGGGCCTATAATTGGAGATTTTAGAGTGACAGACTAAAATCCCCAATTTGGTCTAGGCATTTGGAAACTAAAGAGAGATGTTAGCCCTCAAGCAAGGGGAATGTGGGAACTCTGAAGTAGGAGCCAATATTATCTCAGCCTAACTGTGAATTTAGGGACTAAACACTCGATTAATCATTGTTCTTTATCACTTGTAGAAAGGATAAATAATATAATTAATCATAATTGGCATAATATAATTTTCTTCAATTTCGTAATTCACTTACTATAATTTGGATGTAAAAGGAATGATACTTTCTTAAATTTGAACTCTTTATCACAAAACATAGTTTAGCTTTAGTAAATTTAGCTTTGAAGTTTAGATATTAGTATAGTAAACGTGGTTTTTTTAGTGACATTAAAAAAATTTTGACATGTTTTCTTATTTAAGCTTTCTATAGTTTAAATATTATGCTTTTGCTTGATTTTTTATAACAAATTTTTACCTCCCTATGGGATCGATACTTAAGACTCCATTAGATGCACTTTATTGATTAAGTGATACGTACACTTGCGTTTGCAACCTAGTAATGATTTGAAATTAAAGTACACCTTAATTCACTAGGAGTGGTAGCTTTAGATATTTAAAAGGAGAAAACTTATTATAATGAAGTAAATTTTACTATGATTAATCAGCATATTTTTTAGAATAGCTACCTTGTTTATTGTGGTGTTGAAAAATATTTATAAAACATAAAAACCCTGCATCACTCTACTACACAAATAATCAATAAGATCCATCCAAAAACATACGTCTTCATTTCTCAAAGAATGAACATCATAGCTTTTAACACATTAAAAGTAACCTCATGATCGTTTACCCTCAAAGTTAACTCACTTTTTTACACATCAATCATTGCTCAGCCAATGGCTGATAAAATTCTTCCTAAAATAAAAAGATTTTTTTTTCTTCCATATCTAATACAATGATATCAATAGGGAAGATGACTTTATCCACTTCAACTAGAACATCCTTTACAACCCCGCTTGGATAAGTGACGAATGATCAACAAATTAAAGGGTCACATTGGTAAGAGGCACCTCTCCCAGTCCTAACCTCTTAAAAATAGATGGTGGCATAAGGTTATCATTGGCTCCAAAATCACATAACGCTTTCCCATAGAATTTTTCTCTACTTGCACAAAGGATAGAAAAGCTTGAGGGATCCTTAAGCTTCTAAGAAAGCTTCTTCAATATAATAGCCCTGCATTCTTCACTAAGTGCTACTTCCAATAATCTTCAAACTTTCTCTTCTTGTTAAGAATCTCTTACATAAAACTTACATAGCTAGGCATTTATTCTAATGTCTTAGCAAAAGATATGTTAACCGTTAATTATTTAAATAATTTCAAAATTCTAAAAAATTGTTGGTCCAATTTTTGCTTCTAGAGTCTTGGAGAAAATGCCGGTGGTTGTTTTTCTTTGTAAATTTTGGTAGGTGATACTGGTTTAGCTAAGTCATTAGAAATTTCCTTTGATAGTCTTTTAAGTTATGTAATCTCTTTTTCCATCTCATGGTCTTTATGAACAACATCCTCCAATTCATTTTCACTCCTTAACTTTACAGCTTTTACATGCTCATTGTTCTTTTCATTAGAATTAATCTTAGTTTTACTAGGAAGATTTCCTTAGGGTTGAATGTAAAGTGAGTTTGCACTCTATCCCAACTGGTTCTCAATATTTCTAATTGCTACACTTTGGCTTGGTAGTTAATTCCACATTTGCAAAATAACTTCATCCAATGACAACTTCTTATCCTTAAATTGTGGATTAGAGTTAAATATTAGAGGATAATAAGGTCTCGGATATGAACTACCCTGGTTGTTTCAATTACCAAATAGATTTTTTAGTTAGTACCTCATTATTGGTTTCCCTCATCAGGAATGTTGTTCTAGTTAAAGTTAGGGTGGTTGACCAAAGGAAAATATGTTAAGATTTTCATACCTATTTTATACTGTTTTTGATGATATTGCACTTTAAAGAAATGTATTTTTAATGTTTTGTTGCATGAATGATGAAATAGGTTCATTGGAGCAAAAAGATGCGAAAATGAGCGAATTTGGAGCAAAAAAGACCAAAATGTGAAGAATTGAACTAGGGTGACGACGGCGCCATCGACCCCACCGAAGGCGAGATTTTTCCGAGACTCCATAATTAATTCATTAAGAAGGTCCGTCGATGGCGCCCTCGAGGCCGCCAATGGCGAGCTCAGCGGTTATGAACAACTAGGCTTTGGATGAGGACAAATTTTGAAGGGATGCTTAGGCAACTCTTGGGAAAGCTCATCCACAACTTTAAAAGAATATTTTAGCCAAAAATTAGAAAGGTCCTAGATGTTAGAAAGGTCCTAAAGAGGGGGAGACTCAAAATTGAAGTGTGAAACAAGTGTAGAGAGTCTAAATTGTGAGGAATTCTTCAAGAGATAGTAAGAGTGGAGGGAAAGTGAGAGATTTCTTCCTCCTTGCTGCTTCGAAGAGGAATTCTGTGTGTTGTAAAGAAAGGAAGAGATTCAGAGGAACTTCAAGGATTTTTCTTAAGTAGTAAGTTTATTTATTGTTGTAGTTTGTATGACTTTGATTTTATATATGAATTCCGAGTTTTTGTGTTTTCCCTATGAGATCTGAGTAGTTTTCTCTGTCTTTCTCCTTGTCTTGAGATTTGTGAAATGGTGATTTGAATTGGTGAAGCCATGAAAATGTTTAAGAAATTGTGATGATCTTTTCACTTCGATCTTCACTCACTTTCAATCTGGCCAATTGATTTGTTAAAATATGTTGAGTTTTACAACTAAAGTGAAGATTTGTCCAAGATTCAAGGAGGTCAAAGCCCTTGGATTTTTGGTGCAATTAAATAGGGAAATCATATTATCGGGCATAGAATTGGAGATTTTAGAGTGACAGACTAAAATCCCCTATTCTTTACTTTAGTTGAGTTTTACAACTAAAGTGTTGACGTGTAGATGTTAGCCCTCAGGTGAGGGGAACGTGGGAGCTCTGAAGTGAGAGCCGGTATCCTCCCAGCCTAGCCGCAGATTTAGTAAACAAGCGTAGGATTAGTCAATGTTCTTTATGCCTGGACCAAAGAGTAAAGAATAGGCATGCTCCTATTTGGCACAATATAATTTGAACTAATTCACTTTATCCATTCACTATAATTTCTTAAAAAGGAGAAGGATGCTTTCTTATATATTGAATATCACATTCGAACCATCATTAGTATAATTTGTTATTTAATAGTTATTAAAATTACATATTTATTTCAATTACCTATTAGTGACAGATAAGAAAATTGAACTTTGTTATTGTGATTAAAGTATTGCTTTTCAAAAATCTTAGTTCGTATTTCTAATCTTACTCCCTGTGGGATCGATATCTAAGACTCCATTAGAGCTCTATATTACATGAATGATACGTATACTTGTGTTGATAAGTGTGAATTTAAAATTATTGAATACTTCTTTTGTCCATATTTATCGAATATATAACTGTCATTAAGAATTTGGTATAGATGCTGAGGAATTAAATCTTTTGGCAGCAGTATTAAATACTTATATTTTTAATTATATATAAAGCTGCAGTCAAGTTTTTGGCGTCGTTGTCGGGGAGTGAGTAAACAAAAATCACAATTAGAATAACAGACAAATTAGTAATATTAGAAAATTTTTTACTTGAATTGCAACTTATTTTCATAATTAGTTAAATGTTTTACTGTGTGCTGATTTCAATTTGTATGCGTAAATTTGGACCTGAAAATCTTATACCCTACAATTCAAAATTAGAACGCACTATTAGAAAGATTAGAAGATTGAGAAGAGAACCTAGAAATTTTGATACAATGGAAAACAACTTGAACAATTAAGGAATAGAGAATGAACACCAACCTAGACCCCTATGAGATTATGCAAATCCTACAGCAGATGAAATTCACTTATCTATCCAAAATCCTGATGTAGCTGCTAATTCATTTGAGCTTAAACCTGCTATTATCCAAATGGTACAAAACAATTGTTGACCTCACTTTTGGTTGAGGTCTAGAAAACTTCTTCAGTAGCCTAGGTCTAGCCATAGGACTTTCCTATTGACTAGTCTTAGAAAATTAGAAAAGGTACCCNATCCAAGATTCAGGGAGGTCAAAGCCCTTGGAAGTTTGGTGCAATTAAATAGGGGAAATAATATTATCGGGCGTAGAATTGGAGATTTTAGAGTGACAAACTAAAATCCCCAATTCGGTCCTATCGTTTGGATGTTGACGTGTAGATGTTAGCCCTCAGGTGAGGGGAACGTGGGAGTTCCGAAGTGAGAGCCAGTATCCTCCTAGCCTAGCCTCAGATTTGGTAAACAAGCGTAGGATTAGTCAATGTTCTTTATGCCTGGGCCAAAGAGGAAAGAATAGGCATGCTCCTATTTGGCACAATATAATTTGAACTAATTCACTTTATCCATTCACTATAATTTCTTAAAAAGGAGAAGGATAAGAAAATTAGTTATTTAATAGTTATTAAAATTACATATTTATTTCAATTACCTATTAGTGACAGATAATAAAATTGAACTTTGTTATTGTGATTAAAGTATTACTTTTCTAAAATCTTAGTTCGTATTTCTAATCTTACTCCTTGTGGGATCGATATCTAAGACTCTATTAGAGCCCTATATTACATGAATGATACGTATATTTGAGTTGATAAGTGTGACTTTTAAAATTATTGAATATTTTTTTTGTCCATATTTATCGAATATATAACTGTTATTAAGAATTTAGTATAGTTGTTGAGGAATTAAATCTTTTGGCAGCAGTATTAAATACTTATATTTTTAAATATATATAAAGTTGCAGTTAAGTTTTTGGCGCCGTTGTCGGGGAGTGAGTAAACAAAGATCACAACTAGAGTAACGGACAAATTAGTATTATTAGAAATTTTTTTACTTGAATTGCAACTTATTTTCATAATTAGTTAATTGTTTTACTGTGTGCTGATTTCAATTTGTATGCGTAAATTTGGACCTGAAAATCTTATACCCTACAATTCGAAATTAGAACGCACTATTAGAAAGATTAGAAGATTGAGAAGAGAACCTAGAAATTCTGATACAATAGAAAACAACATGAACAATTAAGGAATAGAGAATGAACACCAACCTAGACCCGTACGAGATTATGCAAATCCTACATCAGATGAAATTAACTTATCTATCCAAAATCCTGATGTAGCTGCTAATTCATTTGAGCTTAAACCTGCTATTATCTAAATGGTACAAAATAATCAATTCAGAGGTACACTAAATGAAGATCCTAACTTACACCTCGCTAGTTTTTTAGAACTATGTGCTACTTTTAAATATGATAGAGTCTCAAACGATGTTATTAGACTTAGAATTTTTCCTTTTTTACTGAGGGATAAGGCTAAGATGTGGTTAAATTTGTTAGCACCAGGATCTATTAGAACTTGGGAAGAACTTTCACAGAAATTTCTATCCAAATATTTCCTTCCATCCAAAACTGCTAAACATAGAAATGACATAATATCGTTATGTCAGATTGATGGAGAATCAATATATGAGGCTTGGGAGAGATTTAAAGATCTTCTTAGGAAATGTCATCTTCATTCGTTACCAGATTTGTTGATAATTCAAACTTTTTATAATGGATTAGTGGGATCACTTAGATTGATTATAGATGCTGTGGCTGGTGGTTTGTTAATGTCAAAACTTTTTTATGAGGCTTATTCNGTCATAACTTTCTTTAGTTTATTTGATCGAGCCTCACCCTCAATTCTTGTGTTTATCCTTCGAGATAGATACAGGATTTGAGGTAAAAGTGCTCTTTTATCTAAACTATGAAAATTATGGAGTCAGTTTGACTTCATCTTTTTCAAAACCCAACTTTTTTAACGTCCTTCCGAAGCGGGCAACGAGATTTCAATTCCGATGACCGACAGCTTCTTACGGGCAAACTCCACACCAAAAATAGTGCCGACAACAATCAATTCAGAGGTACACTAAATGAAGATCCTAACTTACACCTCGCTAGTTTTTTAGAACTGTGTGCTAATTTTAATTATGACTGAGCCTTAAATGATGTTATTAGACTTTGAATTTTTCCTTTTTTACTGAGGGATAAGGCTAAGATGTGGTTAAATTTGTTAGCACTACTAGGATCTATTAGAACTTGGGAAGAACTTTCACAGAAATTTCTATCCAAATATTTCCGTCCATCCAAAACTGCTAAACATAGAAATGACATAATATCGTTATGTCAGATTGATGGAGAATCAATATATGAGGCTTGGGAGAAATTTAAAGATCTTCTTAGGAAATGTCATCTTCATTCGTTACCAGATTTGTTGATAATTCAAACTTTTTATAATGGATTAGTGGGATCACTTAGATTGATTATAGATGCTGCGGCTGGTAGTTTGTTAATGTCAAAACTTTTTTATGAGGCTTATTTGTTAATAGAAGATGTGGCTACCAACAATTTTCAATGGCCATCTGAAAGGGTAAATCCTAAAAGAGTATCTAGTATCCATGATTTTGATGTCATATCTATGTTAGCTTCGCAGATTGTTGCAATATCAAAGAAATTAGATCAATATGGAATGAATTATTCTCCAACATCTCCTATGATGGAAGAGAATTCATCTGGACAATTTGTGGATGTTCAACCTTCATATGAGACTTTAAATGCTATTAATAGACCTAACAACCCTTATTCGAACTATTATAACCCAAGTTGGAAAAATTATCTAAATTTTAATTGGAATAATAATTCTTCTACAAATCAACAATGGGCAAACAACCCAGTGAACCCATTAGGATATTCATCCAACCAAGGGAATGTTAACTGTAGACCTTCTTATCCTCCAGGATTTAATAATAATACTCAAATTAAGGAGAAGAAGTTTTCTATGGAAGAGCTGATATTAAACATGGGTCAACAATTGCAAAATCAAGGAAATCAATTACAAATTCAAGGAAATCAATTACAAAATCAAGGAACTGCTATTAAGAATATTGAAAATCAATTAGAGCATATCACTATTGTGCTTAGCAACCGAACATTAGGAATTTTTCCTAGTACTGTGGAACCAAATTCTAAAGATCAAGGAAAAGAACAAATCAAAGCGATACAATTACGAAGTGAAAAAGAATTGGATACAAGAGTACAAAAAGAAACGGAAACTAAAAAAGAGAAAGTGAATACTGAAAAAGAAAAGGATCATGAGTACCCAAATTTATAGTATCTATTTACACCAATGAAAATTACTGTAGAGAAACCTCCACCACCATTTCCTAAAAGATTGAAGCAACACAAATAGAATAAATAATTTTCCAAATTTTTAGAAGTTCTTAAGAAGTTAACGGTAAATATTCCCTTCGGAGAAGCTTTAGAGAAAATGCACAATTATGTGAAATTTATGAAAGATATTCTGAACAAGAAAAGGAAGTTCACGGATAATGAAATGGTTGCACTTAGCCAAGAGTGTAGTGCAATTATTCAGAAAAAGCTTCCTGAAAAATTAAAAGATCCTGACAGTTTCACTATACCGTGTGCTATTGGTGAAAAATTTTATGGTAGAGCTTTATGTGATTTGGGAGTCAGCATTAATCTTATGCCTCTATCAATTTTCAAAAGATTAGGGTTAGGAGAAGTCTCACCTACTTCTGTAACTCTACAGTTAGCAGATCGTTCAGTTACATATCTTAAGGGAGTTATAGAAGATGTGTTAGTAAAAGTGGATAAATTCATCTTGTCTGTGGATTTCATTATTTTAGATATGGAGGAAGATAAATAAATACCGATCATTTTGTGGAGACCATTTTTAGCTAATGGAAAGCTATGATAGATGTTCAAAAAGGAGAATTCACTATGAGAGTTAATGATCAAGAAGTCACTTTTAACATTGCAAAATCTATGAAATACTACGTTGTTGAAAGAGATAATGAATGTTTTCAGATGGAAATTAGTGAACATCTATTGAAAGAACATTTTAAAGAACATTTCAAAGAGAAAGAACAATTTGAAGAGAGTAATGAAGTTATTTTGGACGAATTAGAAAATGAAGAATTAGATTATGTTTAGGAAAGATTTGAGATGTTGGATATTACAAAAAATGCTGATAAGAATCTATTTCTGTTAATTATAAAACCATATGAACTTGAGTTGAAAATACTGGCTAGTCACCTAAAGTATGTGTTATTGGGAGACTCATCTACATTACCTGTTATTATAACTTCAGAATTAAATGATGTGCAAGAGCAAAGACTGTTAGATATATTGAAACTTTTCATGAAAGAATTTAATCTTGTGGTTATTGATAGAAAGGGAACTGATAATCAAATTGCTGATTATTTGTCAAGATTAGAAAATCATGAATTATCTCACACTGATAATGAAATTACAGACAGTTTTCCTGTTGAACAACTTTATAATATTAATGAGTGGAAAGTACCATGGTATGCTGATATTGTTAACTATATTGTAAGTGATATTTTTCCACCTATGTTGACACTGCAACAACAAAAGAAATTCATTCATGAAGCGAAAGCATATTTTTAGGATGAACCTTTACTTCAATAAACAATGTAAGGATCTGATTATGACAAGATGTGTACTTTATGAAGAAATTGAGCTAATCATTTAGAAATGTCATGCTTTTGAATTTGGAGGACATTTTGGGATTGATAAAATTGCTTATAAAATTTTATAAGCTGGATTTTATTGGCCTACTATCTTTAAGGATGTTTATAGACACATAAAAACTTGTGATCGATGTCAACGAGTAGGCAATATATCTAGAAGAAATGAAATGCCTCTGAATTTCATGTTGGAAGTTAAGATCTTTGATGTTTGGGGATTAGATTTTATGGTACCATTTATTCCTTCATGTGGAAAATAATAGATATTAATTGTAGTAGACTATGTTTCTAAGTGGATTGAAGCACAAGCTTTACCTCGTTGTGACGCTAAAACTGTTTCAAGATTTTTAATGAAAAATATTTTCANCGAGTGAACCCATTAGGATATTCATCCAACCAAGGGAATGTTAACTGTAGACCTTCTTATCCTCCAGGATTTAATAATAATACTCAAATTAAGGAGAAGAAGTTTTCTATGGAAGAGCTGATATTAAACATGGGTCAACAATTGCAAAATCAAGGAAATCAATTACAAATTCAAGGAAATCAATTACAAAATCAAGGAACTGCTATTAAGAATATTGAAAATCAATTAGAGCATATCACTATTGTGCTTAGCAACAGAACATTAGGAACTTTTCCTAGTACTGTGGAACCAAATTCTAAAGATCAAGGAAAAGAACAAATCAAAGCGATACAATTACGAAGTGGAAAAAAATTGGAGACAAGAGTACAAAAAGAAACGGAAACTGAAAAAGAGAAAGTGGATACTGAAAAAGAAAAGGATCATGAGTACCCAAATTTAGAGTATCTATTTACACCAATGAAAATTACTGTAGAGAAACCTCCACCACCGTTTCCTAAAAGATTGAAGCAACACAAATAGAATAAATAATTTTCCAAATTTTTAGAAATTCTTAAGAAGTTAACGGTAAATATTCCCTTCGGAGAAGCTTTAGAGAAACTGCACAATTATGTGAAATTTATGAAAGATATTCTGAACAAGAAAAGGAAGTTCACGGATAATGAAATGGTTACACTTAGCAAAGAGTGTAGTGTAATTATTCAGAAAAAGCTTTCTGAAAAATTAAAAGATCCTGATAGTTTCACTATACCGTGTGCTATTAGTGAAAATTTTATGGTAGAGCTTTATGTGATTTGGGAGTCAGCATTAATCTTATGCCTCTATCAATTTTCAAAAGATTAGGGTTAGGAGAAGTCTCACCTACTTCTATAACTCTACAGTTAGCGGATCGTTCAGTTACATATCTTAAGGGAGTTATAGAAGATGTGTTAGTAAAATTGGATAAATTTATCTTGTCTGTGGATTTCATTATTTTAGATATGGAGGAAGATAAATAAATACCTATCATTTTGTGGAGACCATTTTTAGCTACTGGAAAGCTATGATAGATGTTCAAAAAGGAGAATTGACTCTGAGAGTTAATGATCAAAAAGTCACTTTTAACATTGCAAAATCTATGAAATACTATGCTGTTGAAAGAGATTTTTAGATGGAAATTAGTGAACATCTATTGAAAGAACATTTTAAAGAACATTTCGAAGAGAAAGAACAATTTGAAGAGAGTGATGAAGTTATTTTGGACGAATTATAAAATGAAGAATTAGATTATGTTCAGGAAAGATTTGAGATGTTGGATATTACGAAAAATGCTTATAAGAATCTATTTCCGTTAATTATAAAACCACATGAACTTGAGTTGAAAATACTGCCTAGTCACCTAAAGTATGTGTTATTGGGAGACTCATCTACATTACCTGTTATTATATCTTCAGAATTAAATGATGTGCAAGAGCAAAGATTGTTAGATACATTGAAACTTTTCATGAAAGAATTTAATCTTGTGGTTATTGATAGAAAGGGAACTGATAATCAAATTGCTGATTATTTGTCAAGATTAGAAAATCATGAATTATCTGACACTGATAATGAAATTACAGACAGTTTTTCTGATGAACAACTTTATAATATTAATGAGTGGAAAGTACCATGGTATGTTGATATTGTTAACTATATTGTAAGTGATATTTTGCCACCTATGTTGACACTGCAACAACAAAAGAAATTCAATCATGAAGCGAACGCATATTTTTAGGATGAACCTTTACTTCAATAAACAATGTAAGGATCTGATTATGACATGATGTGTACTTTATGAAGAAACTGAGCTAATCATTTAGAAATGTCATGCTTTTGAATTTGGAGGACATTTTGGGATTGATAAAATTGCTTATAAAATTTTATAAGTTGGATTTTATTGGCCTACTATCTTTAAGGATGTTTATAGATACATAAAAACTTGTGATTGATGTCAACGAGTAGGTAATATATCTAGAAGAAATGAAATGCCTCTGAATTTCATGTTGGAAGTTGAGATCTTTGATGTTTGGGGATTAGATTTTATGGGACCATTTATTCCTTCATTTGGGAACTTATATATATTAATTGTAGTAGACTATGTTTCTAAGTGGATTGAAGCACAAGCTTTACCTCGTTGTGACGCTAAAACTGTTTCAAGATTTTTAATGAAAAATATTTTCACTAGATACGGAATGCCTAGAATTATTATCACTGACGGAGGATCTCATTTTAGGAATAAATATATTCAGAGATTGGCAGAAAATTTTAATATTATTCATAGAATTTCTACTGCCTATCATCCTCAAACCAGTGGGTTAGCTGAAGTTTCTAATAGAGAGATTAAACAAATACTTGAAAAGACTGTAAACCCTAGTAGAGTAGATTGGTCCACTAGATTGGATACAGCATTATGGGCTTACAGGACTGCTTATAAAACTCCTGTTGGAATGACTCCTTACAGATTGATTTTTGGAAAGACTTGTCACTTATTAGTGGAATTGGAGCATAAAGCATATTGAGCGATTAAAGAATTCAATTATAATTTGAAAGATGCTAGTAAGAAGAGATTGTTACAATTAAATGAATTGGAAGAATTAAGAAATGAGTCTTATGGTAGAAGTTTTGCTTTACAACACTAGGCTGAAGTTTTTTTTTGGGAAATTGAAGTCTCGTTGGTTAAGACCCTTTACTGTGACTCAAGTTTATACTTACGGAGCTGTTGAAATTGAAGATCAGAAAACTGGAAATAGATTTAAAGTAAATAGACATAGATTAAAACCATATTTTGAGGGTAAAAGACCAAATTTTAAAGAGGTTTTAATGATCAGTCAACCTGAATAACACCTGAATAGGTCGGGCTGACGACATTAAATCAAGCGCTTTATGGGAGGCAACCCATAGTTATTTTTAGTTTTATTTGTGATTATAATAGTTTTTTCTTTGAAATTATCGTTATTTTGTGGTATTATTAAGCTCTACTATTCTCATTTACCCTTGAATCATCATAAGAATTGGATCCATAAAGAAAAATTGGAACGCATTCGGACTAGAGCGAAACTGTGCAATTTTTGCCTTGGGCGCCGACGGTGCCCTCGACGCTGCCAATGGTGGGTTTTTCCTGAGAGTCCAGGAAAAATAAATACAGAGGCTCACCCATGACGCCCTCGACCCCGCCGATGACGAGACAGGCGAGATGGCGGTTACTGGGTTTTAATGGTGGTTTTATTTTGTGATTTTGAAATTAACGTTATTTTGTGGTAGTATTAAGCTCTACTACTCTTATTTACCCTTGAATCATCATAAGAATTGAATCCATAGAGAAAAGTTGGAACGCATTCGGACTAGAGTGAAACTGTGCAATTTTTGCCTTGGGTGCCGACGGTGCCCTCGACGCTGCCAATGGTGGGTTTTTCCTGAGCAAAATAAATACAGAGGCTCGCCGATGACGCCCTCGACCCCGCCGACGACGAGACAGGCGAGATGGCGGTTACTGGTTAATGGTGGTTTTTGGGCAGGAGTTACCTTTTTAAACTCCCAAATTTGATTCCTAATTCATATTTTCCCCCAAAAATGTAGTGAAACTCCACCAAATTCATTCCAATGGCGTCCAATTCCCTTAATAATCCCAGATTGCGAGTTTTCAATCGGCGAAAGTTTATTAGTGCAGAAGCGCATCAAATCTTCAACAAGTTACTGACGAAGAAAAGATT
The DNA here is from genome assembly GCA_003013225.1 of Phalaenopsis aphrodite. NCBI lineage: Eukaryota > Viridiplantae > Streptophyta > Magnoliopsida > Asparagales > Orchidaceae > Phalaenopsis > Phalaenopsis aphrodite. The sequence continues at coordinate 1,531,932 of NEWO01000061.1, forward strand.
GATCAAGGAACAAGGATCATAAATTGTGGATTGAATAATCCCTCTACAGCAATTTAAGAGACGATCAGTGCTACACTACCGCTTCCGTGGTTGTTCCTGTGGTGAAAGAATTCTATATAAATTTACATGGAATAAACCAAGTAGTTGTTTATGTGCGAGGTAGATAGATCACTTTCACTCCTGCACGAATCAATGAATTATACATGATCGAGAACATTCCTATCTGCTACTATTCCAATTTCATTCCAACGAGAAACCAGATGAATGAAATTTATCAATATTTAACAGATGAAACTGACGACTGGGAAATGAGAGAAAACGGGTATGTTAGTTTTTCTGCGACACTTCCAAATCCCGTTTCAAAATATTGGCACTTTTTCATTTCTGTGAAACTGTTACTGACAATGAAAATCAGTAAAGTTTCTAAAGAAAGTGCCATTTTAAATTATTGCAACCAAAGGGGACTGTCAATCGATATTGGATCAATAATTGTGAAGTCAGTTTTGGGTCTGATCGTTCATGAGTCAACTTATGGGCTTGGACATCCCTCCACAATTTTCTCACTTTGTAGTTAGTTCCAAGTGTCCTAAGAAAAAAGGGAAAAGGTACTTTTAACTTGGAAGCCTTTAAACCCAACTGAGAGATTCCCAGCTTTTGAAGATGAAAATGACATGGTCATTATAGTGGATCAATCATCTCAAAATTTATTATCAGTTCAACCCTTAGTTCCTGACAAGACTCTGGTGATCCTGCGCCGAATCAAGAAATTGGAAAAGGAGGTACAAAATGTCATGAATGCGATTAATAATATCTCTGATTTCTTTGATCATCTGGATTGAAGGATGAAAGAACATTTTGATCACTCTGGACGTTTAANGTAAAGTTTCTAAAGAAAGTGTCATTTTAAATTATTGCATCCAAAGGGGACTGTCAATCGATATTGGATCAATAGTTGTGAAGTCGGCTTTGGGCCTGATCGTTCATGAATCAACTTATGGGCTTGGACATCCCTCCACAATTTTCTCACTTTGCAATTAGTTCCAAGTGTCCTACGAAAAAAGGGAAAAGGAACTTTTAACTTGGAAGCCTTTAAACCCAACTGAGAGATTCCCAGCTTTTGAAGATGAAAATGACATGGTCATTATAGTGGATCAATCATCTCAGAATTTATTGTCAGTTCAACCCTTAGTTCCTGACAAGACTCTGGTGATCCTGCGCCGAATCAAGAAATTAGAAAATGAGGTACAAAATGTCATGAATGCGATTAATAATATCTTTGATTTCTTTGATCATCTGGATTGAAGGATGAAAGAACATTTTGATCACTCTGGACGTTTAAAAGATAGCTTGATACGGCTAATGAGGAGGATGAAACTAATAGAAGAGGATTCTACTGAAGACTTTCCATTCTTACACTTATACAACCTCTTCGTTCATGTGCAATCAATGAGTGATCTCAGAGGAGAATCTAGTATTAAATTTGAAGAATAGTAGATTTATATTACTATCTATCTGTCTATCTATGTATTTTGATTTGAACTTTGTATTTGCTTTGCTTTAAAATTATGATTTTATATCTCTGTATAGTTGAGACTAAGCATATGTTGTTTTGTTTTCAGCGTTTTGAGTGTTGTGGCTTGGATTGCAACGCTGAATTAAATTGTTGAGGTTGAGAAAATATCAAAATTAGGTGTGTTATGTAACGTATATTGTACCCCTTAGAATTTATATATATAAATGATGTTTTGTGTTGCGAAAGTTTATTTGTGATAAGTACATCATTTAGTCACTTAAAATTATGTCTATAATGATTGAAAGGATGTCGTTAAGGCTTGAAATTGATCAAAATTGCAAAATTTTGGGATTTGAACCAAAATCAGTAGAGCCCGCCGATGGCGCCCTCGACGCCGCCAACGGCGCCCTCGACGCCGCCAACGGAGGATTTTTCCCGAGACTCAGGTTCAAAATTCCAATAGAGCGCGCCGATGGCGAGTTCGCAAAAAAACACCTTTGACCGCAATTTTGACCAGTTAATCGCTACTATTCATCATTGCCTTCCTCCTAAAAATGTCATTTTCGACCTAGGGCTTGAAAGATCTTGGATTGGGAGGTAATTTTAAGGCTTTTTGACACCGGATTTGATCATCTCTAGGTAAGAGCTTCACTACAAGTTAAAAATATTTGATTTTCACCATGGATTTCTTCCACATTGAGGAAATCTAAAAATTTTGAGAATGTGAAGAAACTTTGGGAAGAAATTCATGGATCTTAGTGTTGAACTCTTAAAATTACTATTGGAAGCCATTATTTGCATATTTGAAGTAAATTTTGGAACTTTTTTATAATTTGATTAAATTGAAATGGCTCCACGTCAAAAGAGACGAATTAAGTTTGACGACTCTCTCTTCGTCAATGTAAAAGCTCAATCAAGATCTACTTCAATATTTAAAGGAAAGAAGTGTATAAAAGATCGAATTTTTGAAAGTCTGGGAGGAGAAATTTAACGAGTTATTGCCGAGCAGAGGTGGGAAAACTTTTGTTACACCACCAATAAAGCTGATGCAAATGTTGTGAAGGAGTTCTATGCCAACATATTCTATTCTAAAGATGGA
>NEWO01000061.1:1539865-1567950 GCA_003013225.1 Phalaenopsis aphrodite
TCATTAGAGCCCTATATTACTTAAGTGATATGTATACTTGCGTTGATAAGTGTGACTTTACAATTATTGAATATTTATTTCGTCCATATTTATCGAATCTATAACTGTTATTAAGGATTTGGTACAGTTACTGAGGAATTAAATCTTTTGGCAGCAGTATTAAATATTTATATTTTTAAGCATATATAAAGTCGCAGTCAGTGGTTCTTCTAACTGAGATTATAGAAACTGGAATAAGCATTATTAGGTCTATTGTTTATAGCATTTAAAGTCTCAAAAGATGGAGTCTTAGCTTCAACTAGTTGTCTGTATGAATTTTCCTCAATTTCTAGTGGTCTTTGAGGTTGTTTAATCCCAAATTTGTCTAAATTTTATAAATTGCGACAACCTGAGAAGTTAAAATTGAAAGCTCGTCAGTGTCATATACACTTGCCACTTTTCTGGGGTTCACTCTCTTAGAAGGCCATTGGAAATTTTTTGAAGCCACATCCTCTATCAATGAATAAGCCTCATCAAATGAATTTGACATAAGCAATCCACCAACTATAGCTTCAACAATTGACCTAATGGATCATACTAAACTATTGTAGAAAGTCTAAATTATCAGTCAATCGGGCAGTGCATGATGAGGGTACTTCCAAAAGAGTTTCTTAAATCATTCTCAAGCTTCATAAATCGGCTTACCTTCATCTTGGAAAAGTGTAGTAATATCATTCCTTAATTTAGCTATTTTTTAAGGCGAAAATATTTATCTAGGAATTTTTTAGCTAAATCACTTCACATCTTATTGCTCAGATACTAATGAATTTAACCACATTTTAGCCTTGTCCCTTAGGGTAAAAGAAAAAAATCCTAAGCTTAACAACGTCATTGGATACGTCATTATAGTGGAATGTAGCGTAGAGCTCTAAGAAACTTGCTACATGTAAGTTTGGATCTTCAAAAAGGGTTCCCCCAAACTGATTGTCTTGTGTCATCTGGATGATAGCAGGTTCAGTTCGAATGTGTTAGTATCTATGGTAGTTATTTAAATACTTAAGTGAATTTCATCTGCTGTAAGATTAGCATGGTCCCTTAATGGTTTATGTGCATCGTGAATTGGTTCATGGTTTTCGAGGTTATTTTGTGGGTTATTCGTCATTTCTTCTACAAGTTCTTGATTTTTTTTTCTATTTTCTAATTTTCCTAATAGTCTCTCGCTCTTAATTGTATTTTTGAAGTCCAATTGTCCTGAGCTATGCATACACAAACTAAGGAATCTACTAGGTATAATTCAAGCACACAAACAAGTCAACATACAAAAAATTCAAAAACAACACAAATATTTTTGGAATTTTTTTTAAACACTCAAGCACAAAATTAAATAAAAATAATTATCACTGAAGTTTTCCAAGTCTAAGCTCTATAGGTTCAACTTAAATTCTCTTAAGTTAAATACACCGTCACTCCCTATAATGGCGCCAAAAACTCGACATTGTTCCTAATGCACGCACACTCTAGGGCTCAAGCAAGTGTACATGTCGAATACGTAATATCAGATTTTCTTAGTCCGAAATATCGATCTCACAGGGAGTGAGGGAATTTGATTTAGAGAAAAGTTCTACCTTACTAATTTTTTGTTCTTAGCCGGGAATTAGGATTAGGTTGAAGTTCTACAAACTATTCCTACAAAATTGCTATCTATTAAAATTTTTATAACCTATAGATATCCTACTTATCCTATTTGGATTTGTGAATATGAAGTTATAAGGTTACCCTCCCTTATAATGAATTGAGTGGTGCATAAGAAATGTAACATGTTAATTATAAGTGTGACTAGTGAGAAAATAGGAGCAACTTTGGAGTTTGAATATTTCTTACTGAAAAATTATCTCGAGATTTGTGTCAAATGAAAAAAATATGTTGATGACGAATCAAGGTTTAAAGAATAGATTGTAAAATTATTGTTTCTTAATTATGCATAGAAACTTTGAAATGGATAATGATCATTCAAAATTTTTAAATGCAAATAAACTTTATCAAGAAGGTTTAATTAGGTTGCTATTGAAAGTGTCAATTTCGATACTAACAATTTAATATACATCTTGTAGTTATGAAGATTGGTCAGTTACGAAATTAATTGGAATGACTTTTTTGAATTTCACTTATAACATACATTGAAAATGAAATTACAATGAGTTTTCATATAAAATTAATTTTTACTAATTTTAATGTGATGAGGATACACTAAACACAATATAAGATGCATCTAATGACTAATAAAAATATTTAATTTCTTAAATAAATTATTTTTAACTAAAATTTTAAATATTTTTATATAACAATTACAAGTCTAATTTGATTTATCTTAGTAAACCTGATCTGCCTCTATTGACAATAAAGAGGTATAAATTGTGATGTAAGAGATGCCAAAAAAAATATCTTACTGCATATGTTGTTAGGACCCCAAGAAGTGCTAGATGATGCATCTCAAGCATGCAAACAAAAAGCATCTGCAGTAATTATCACACACAAAGTTTTATGTTTAAAATTAGTACAAATCTAAATTTCAAATAAATTAAAGTTAAAGTAAAGCTATTCTAAATGTATGCTTATTTTAAACTATTATTTTCCTACGAATTGAGCACCGGAATTAATAAAACTACAAAATAATACGGCGCACTTAGCAGCCCCTAAAAGAAGACTGCAAGAGGATTTGGCGAAATTTCAAAACACGGGCTGATCAAAATCAATTTTAATTACTATTTTTTTATATTACCTTTTTACATACAAATATTTATTTAATATAATTGTTTTATATTTTTTAAAAATTTTTAAATCAATTAATTTATGTTAATAAAATCTTAAATAACTAAATGTTAATATATTTTTAAAAAGCAAGTTTAATTATTTAAAATAGCAAACAATTTATTTAAACCAAAACATGCTTTCGACACAATTTATAGAAGGAACCAAACAATTTATTTAAACCAAAACATCCTTTCGACACAATTTATTAAAGGATCTTGTCGATTAACAGAATCCAGTATTATATTTTAGTTTGAATTACCGTGCTCATTTATTTCTTTTAATAAATTCAAGCCATAGCCATGATTCAGATCTTAAATAAATATATTTATTAATTCTCATTAACCAAAATAAAAATTTAATCAACTTAGCCATCTACAATATTTTAATAATATTGTAAGAGAAAAAAAAAAGGATTTTAGTATCCATCGTAAAAAAGATTAATTATCAAAAATATGAAAAAAATAACTACTATACATTTTATAGAACACAATTCCTCGAACACTATTATTCACATACGCAAACAGAGATTCCAGTTAACAAAATGACTTGAAATTCATCAATATCAATCTACCAAAATTACTTCATTAGCACAAGTTCAGAAAAGTTTTATAAACATATTTATAATATTATCCATCCTTTTTTTCTATATTAAAATATATAAGTTAAGGCATAAAGCCCCCATTTGACAAAGTTGAGGATGGAAGCTTGGATTGAGGCAACATCTGTGGCCTGACTGAACCCTGGACGAATGTTTGGTTCATGGTAGCAATTGGTTGTTGTTGCTGCGGTTGGGACTGTTGTTGCTGTTGTTGTTGAAGAAGCTGGTTTTGTTGAGTCTGTTGTTGTAGTTGTTGCTGTGGCTGTGGCTGGCTTGACACCTGTGGTTTGAAAACCACCATATCCTGAATTTAAAAAATATATATATATTAATAAAATAAAAATAAAATATTTTCAAAGACTGAGCACGCTAGGCCGAATAAAATGGTTTGAGCATTCGAAAAGCAAACCCCAGGAAAAAGCATCCCTATCAAGCGGCCAGCTTTATCGGAGACCGAGAGAAGTAGCGTTTGCGAAGGTAGTTGGATGACTGCACACTGTTGGAAGGAAAAAAGCATCGAAAATATTAAATATTATCATATTTTATTTATTTTTTATGATTATTCCTTTTTTTTTTTTTTTGTAAAGATGATTTTAAAGCTTCCATGAGGAAAATAAAGGAATGATATTTTTTTATTAAGAAATCATACACCAACTTTCTTACAGCCACCACACTTTAACAAATCTAATCACAAAAAGTAATTCACATCATAAAAATTTCTAAAATACAGCAAAAAAGAATTTCGTCAAACTGACAGTACTCAAGCAGTAAATCCCAAACAGACCCTTGCTTCCTATAAATAGTCAGATTCGATTGAGTATCATTTGAAAATATTATAAACATAAGAAATATTTTATAAACAGTACGATAAAATAGTAAATATGATATGGTTGAAACAAATTCTCCAACGTATAGCCATCAAGAGTTCATAAGAAAATTTAAAATAAAGCAGTGTGTGATAAAATTGCAAAATGACGAGACTTGTTGCGTACCACATCACACTAAAATATGACTCTACTCAGTATATAGAGCTCATGCAAAGGTAGAGTTTGGAAGAATTTGTTGTCCATAATCTCATCGTATTTGTGAAGAGACTGCTTTGATCACGGCACACCATAAGTATAAACTGAATTTCCATTTTACTAAATATTTAATGAGAAGACGCAATAAAAGATCAGTGTAGTCACCGCACAGGATTACCCCGGAAAAGGCCTGGAGGGTTGATCTCTTCCTCAGTCACTTCCTCCCCCTTAGCTATACATATTCAAGAAAACATTGAAAATATAAGTCCTATCATACAAAATCTGTCCATAGTATCTTGATGGAAAGATCGTGATGTGAATATCAGACGGCTAATAAATGAGGATATAACATACGCCCATCCTTGATGTCGGTCTTGACTTTTGCGTTCTTATACTTTTGAGGATAGCCGAGGAAGCGAGCTAAAACTAGTGGGTCCGATTAAATATCGCCAACAGGATTGGGCATACCAGATCGGCGAGCCGTTTCATTAAGTCAATTTGGCATATCTGGTATTTGGTGTAAGCAGCTAACACAACAGTGAGTCTGCATCTAGTATAAAACTATATTATGCTATTTATATTTTTAACCATATTGAATTGCATTTGAAGAATTTACATGGATTGTGTTTAATTAATCAAAATTGTAAAGCAGAAAGGAAGAATTAACAACACTAAATGAGGGGTTAAGAGGATCCTAAAGAAATTGTTGGCCGCGCAATAAGAGAAATTAAAGTAAATTTCAATTATGCATCCAATTTATGTTGATTAAATACTTAATTCTAAGATAATATTAATATGATTTTTCTTTTTTTTTAATGTAGTTAATTTAGGTCAGGAAGACTATCAAGGACTTTTTACTCATTTATATGCATAAGAGAAGTGCTAGCGAGTCAGTAGATCCAAGAATTTATTCAGGTAAAACTTAAATTAAGAGTTATTTTAGTTCGAGTAAACTAACGTCAAATATTGATAATAAGATAAACTATTCATCCTTAATAATTAAATCATAAATTATACCAGATACAAATATTAAATTTTACTGATTATTTAATTAAAAATACAATATAAATTAAGTTGTAGATTTAAATAGATATATATTAGCATCAAATTTCATAAAATATTGTAAATTAAATATTTATAAAATAAATAATGATAAATCCATTAATTAATTTACATATAATAATAGTTTATAATTAATGATAAGTATTTGTAGAAGAGATTTCAAAATATTAAAGAAAGCAAAAAATTAACTAAAAACAATGTCAGTACTTGTACTTTTAAATTATACTAGTATTTGGTTTCTTCTAAATCTGATATACTATTAAATGTTACTGTAGTTTAGGAGATGAGTGTTCACTAGTTTTGTTTAGTTTACTTTTGTTTTAAATTATTACTTCAAGTTTAAAATTTTCAATTAAAAGATGAACAATCGAAGAAAAAAAATTATAGAAGATGTAGACAGCCAATAATCAGATAAATTTAAGTGTATTGCTTTAATTTACTTTCATTAGTGACACTTTCATTTGTTAAATAATATTATAAAAAATGAATATATAAAATTTTAATTTTTACTGTCCGACCATTCGTACCCGCCTTGATTAATTTCAAGCTCTGGGTCAGGTCGTGACATAAATTGACACTTTTTATAAACTCTTGGACTAAAATGATCATCGACAAAAAGTCAAAGGGACCATTTTGACATTATCTCTAACCATAATATTGGAAGTTCTCTATAAGTCAAATAGCATATCAACCATATACATATCATTATCAAATGGTTAATAATGGATAAGAATAACTTTGTCAAACATTAATACATTACAAAAACATTTTTAGAGAGATAAAATCCATACATTAAGAAAATTACTCTCAGGAATGCAATGTCTATTAGGGAAGAATCCATAGTCTTCAGGAAGATCTCAACCATTAACATTATTCTTATTAATGAGCAAAAATATTTGAAATTTTGCAACGAAGACAGATTATCAATGGAGAATGAACCTCACAAATGTAGCGAGATTAATTATAAAAACGTGCAGAACTAACTTTAAATGGGGAAAAGAGAATGGCATTTGTACACAGTAAAGTTAAAAAAAAAAAGAGATGGGTGGTCGGCAGCAACCTTGGAAGGATCTACAACAGCCTCATGTAACATGCACAACTCCCCAAGTAGAGAGCAGGACACACACAAAAGCAAGCGCTGGACAGTATGGTAAACATGCTCGAGTTTGTGCAATCAGAATGCGCCTTAGGTGCACGCGTGAGTTTGTACACAATATCTCTTCCTAATGGGAGGCACACATGAGTTCGTACACAACATCAAGACTATCATTCGGGTTGACAAGAGACCCCTTCAAGGCTCTACAAGCTAAACAAGGTTCATATTGTTTAATAGCTAAATTGAGAATTGCAATCATATGGATTGGGATTTATTTTTTATATTTTTATACAAATGTGGGGTATTGATTATTGTTCATGTAAATAATACTATGATGTCTGGGATGTTTATACTCAAAGGTGTAAAAGTGAGACCAAATGGGGGAGATTCGACTTTATTCATCGAAGCTTCTGGCTCCTCGTAGCACAACGTCAAGTTGTCTAGCACGTTGATCAAGTAGACGTTATTCCAAAGCACATTCTGATAGAAAAGATATCTACCTTTAGTACAATCTAAGATGAAACTGCAGATAGACGAGTATTCCCATGAATCAGGTATCGCGCCATCACAATTGTATCCTACTTCTTCCACTCATACCCGGCAGGGTGCAACTGATAAATTAGTATGTGAAGAGATATCCACTTTGGGCTGAAATTTGTGGTAGGCTGGACCAGTCTCACTAGCTCCCCTTCAAGAGAGATCTCTTTTTCACCGATAGGATCTGGATCCCATTGAAGAACTTTTGTCCCCATCAATTTTCTTGGGCCCATTACCAAGTTGGGGTTCATCTTTCCTGTTTGAACATTGGCGATGGGTACCATGTTGCCCTAAAAATAACCTCTAAATAACTCCACATAATATTCCCAATAAGGCACAAAATGGTCTCACTTCTGACATGCTAGACTTCCATCTATAGGGATAGCTTAGGAAGGAGTCTAAACATGTGCAAAATCTGCATTTCTCTTAGTTGTGGTGGCTCTGTATCCAATGTAGGCTCCTCCAACTCATAACCCTTTTGGACATCCTAGGTTAGTTTATATTCCTCTCAATGTCTGCAAAACAGTGACTCGGGAAACCACAATATCATGCTCTGCATAAACGCCCATTATTTCAAGATCAGTAAGTTCAATAACGGCTACTATTACCTCAGTTGAAACCTCTATCTTAGGATTAACTGGAATTGGTGGTGTCTCTTCCTCGTTGGGTGACAATTGAGAATCCTCTCTGAAGTCCGTATCTTCTTCTGGATCACCGTTTCCCTCTTCAACTAGAAGCTGGTACTCTTCATTTATGTTCTCACCGTCTTTCGTGTCTATGGTGTCTTTAACCAAATTTCTGATGAAGCATATCACCCCCTGATTGTGCAATTTGAATCAATATGCCCAAATTCATGGCACTTGCAACACATAAGACTGTGACAAATTTAGGAAGGCGAATTAGTTTCATCTGTTCACCACTCTGAATCAGTTCGTCCTCTAACTGGGTCGTCTTGGGCGTTCTCCTGAGTGTTCTCTAGCTACAAAATGTTGAGGTTACACTCTGATTGGAAGATGTGGAGGGCACTCAGTGATGTGAACTCTCCTTCTGAAGCTAGAGCGCACGTTTTGTCTACAGTAAGCTAGTAGAAATTGGTCTTGTGCCCGCTTCATCTTCAGATTTTTTTGTTCACCCTTTCAATGCTCTCAAACACAGTTGAGGGTAACCACCCATTGGATTTCATCCTCAATATCCGCAAGCCTCTGTTAAAGTTGGCGGATATCTCGCTCTATCTCCTTCCAGGTAGGCCAAGGTATGTATCTCTTTAGTGCATAGCTAGGATTTAGGGTTGGGCGGTGAGAGGGTAAAAATAATTGATATAAGGTTGTTGCCTCTCAAAATCAGCAAAGGGGGAATTAGGGTTACGGATATGTGATAGTGAAAAGGGTATTTGGCAGTAGGAAAGAAATTTTTGGATCATGGGGGATGCTAAAAAATACTAGGATAGAATTAGGGTTAGGCTAACTCTGATATAGCCCAAACCACAACGAAAACAGAAATCTTATTGCTGAAATTCAAAGCTTACAATGAAGACTCTTCAAAATTAGGAAATAAATGACAACAAACATACAAAAAGAACACATTGGGGAACAAGCGAAGGGATGGGTGATGGTTGGTCGGCAAGGTAATAGTGCATGTGAGGGTTGGTCAGCAGCGAGATGGTAAGTCAAGGGTAGCAGCAGGAATAGGAGGGCTGGATATGGGTCTATAGCAGCAGATTTAAGTTGGAATGAGGCCAGAGGGTTGTAGCAGGAAGGAGTGGCGTTTGGGGTTGTCGTGGAAAAGAGGGGTGTTACATGTATAGTAGGGAGGGGCAGATAGGAAGCGTTATTGTGGTTGGAGACGGGTAGGAAACTAGCGGCAAAGAGAAGGCCTAGAATTAGCGGTTGAATGCGGGAAGTTGCGGGAAAGGATGCTGGCGGCAATGTCTGAAACTGGCGGCAACGGCAAGGTTCAGAACTGGCGACAAGATTCAGGAAGCTGCAGAAAAAGATGCTAGAAGCAAGGGTATGATCCGGAACTAGCAGTTGGATGTGGGGAAATGCGGAAAAGGTAGTTGGCGGCTGTGCAAGGAAAACTAGCAAGCGACAAGGAAAGTGGAGGTGGACGTCGCAGAAAATAAATCAACATGGGGGAGAGGGATACAGCTAGAGCACTATCCTGACCATCGGATACAACCCTCAAAAAAGAAAATAGGACCGGTGGTTGTCCTCACAAACTGAAATCAGAATATGGCAGAAGCTAAACCCTACGGCATAAAAACACGTACATATAAATAAAAGAGTAGGCGAAAAACAAAAATAAGGAGGTAATAATTCCTGCTCAATGAAAAGAGGGAGGGACCGGTCCAGTAGGATGCTGGATTGAACCTTCTCTTGCTGAACCAGTTGGACCAGGTTCAGCCTCAAGCCCTGCTTCACAGCAAACATGTAATCTTTAACTATAAACCATATATGATCACTGGATCAACATTTCTGATCAAAATAAATTTTTTAAGACTCAAACAAAGCACGAAAAAAAGAAACTTAAGATACATTAAAAAAAACTAGCCCATTCGATGTTCCAAGAGATTATGGTTTAAAGATAAACTCACAAGCTTCTTTTCCTGTAATTGTGCAAGGAACCCATGCTGATTTAATGTCCGGAAAACCAAGAAATCTGCCTTACCAACATACTGCCTAAAAAAATTACAAATGATAACACAGGATGCCAATGAGATGAACAATCTAAAAAGCAGACAAAAAATAACATCTGATGTAAAAGAAAAGTGGAAAAGTTTACTTGTTACTCATGTGATCTTGAGCAATGAGGCGAACAATTTGCATTGATGATGGCCAATCTGCTGCAAGCCTGACAATTTGACAGCACATATAAGAAACTTCATTGATGAAAATATTACAATGTCGACTTTTCATTACCATTAACATAAGAAAACTCCACTACAATCAGCATAAATTCATTTGGAACTGACCGCGAACAAACAAATAATTAACAGAACAAAAAAAAAAAGATGATGTTGCTTTGTTATAGATGAGATGATGAAAGCTATAGTCTCGAAGAAAATCACAGAAGTTCATATGACAAAAAACTGACTCAGCACAAGAGGTGAATATGAATACTACTACAAATTTTTACGACTGGTTTAAGGCACATGAATGTGGCAAAAGATGTAAAAAAAAAACATAAATATAATACTGGAAACATACACCATAATTCTAACTGTTGCATCCGAATATGTCCTAGAGTCACACTAAAGGTATGGAGCATAAACAGGAGAGTGGTGCAGGGGCTATTGCTGAACCGGTCCAACCCGGTTCAGTTAGGAGGGTCCAGTCTAGCAGGGAGACTAGACCGGCCGACTCCTGTCGAGGGTTGTATACAAAGGCGAGAAGATGCGCCGGCTATAATACGTCCGAGGTGGTAATTATCCCCGCTATTTCCCCTCTCCCTATTACCGCCAACCTCATATTCCCTTCAACCTACTCGTTGCCATCTATTGTTTTCCTTGCCACAAGCTGCTTTTCCAGCACCTTTCTGCTTTCAGTCGGCAACTCCAAGCCATAACCTTGTCGCTGGTTGCTTTTCCCCACACCTTTCTGCTTCCAACTGCCAACTCCAACTATCTCCCTACTGCCTACTACCTTCCACCTTTGCTTCACCCGCACTCCACAAGTATTTCCTCCCATACTGCGCTGCTGTACAACCACAACCACATATTCCCTGCCCTATCTCCGTAACGGCTTGCTTCCTTGCTTATACTCCTCATGGCCCCCATACACCCTACCCGCATCCTAATACAGTCGCCTACCTCTACCCCCCTTTTTTACCCTGCTACAATCGCGTCCTCTACCACCCTTCAAGCTACCACTGGTCGGCCAACCAACATCCAGCTAGCCTCCTACCAGAATAGCCACCTGCTGGCCAGCCACCAGCCATAACCTTCTTCGTTGCCCAAGGGTGCCCTCTTATGTTTGTTATTGTTTATTTCCTGTTTGAAGAGTCTTCACTGTAACCTATTTAAATTTCAGCAAAAATATTTTTGTTTTTATTATGGTTTGGGTTAACTCCGGTATCATTTGGTATCAAAGCTAGTCTAATCCTAGATCTATTCTAGGGTTTCCTAGCATAAACCTTACCCCTCCACCAAAATTTTCATTTTCTATTTCCAAATCATAGCTAAACATTGACCTAACACTAAATTTACCTTGCTGATTTTTAAAATTAGCAATCCTAACTAAAATTTTCACACTCACTTTCAACTCCCAACTCATGACACCAAAGAGATCTATGTCCGAGCCTACCCGGGAAGAGATACAGTGAGAAATCCGTCAACTTCAGTGGAAATTTACGGACATTGACTTGAACAAAATGTTCATAGAGGTGCCAGTGTCGATTAAAATACTACTAATCTGGTAATTGCTTATCATTGTTGTAACGACGATAGTGTCATTGTAAGGATTCCAATTAGGGAAAGATCTACATCAGTGAATGTAATCAGGAGGTGAGAGTTGTGCTTTGGTGCAAAAGCGGTTGCCCACATTTCTCCCGATTGGAGCCTCTTTTGACTGGCTCGTCAGGACAAATCTCCACCTCCTCTGAAATAGCTGACACTATCCCAGCAATGTGGATGGCAATCGCTTAAACCGGCTCATCCAAGATATCTTCTACTAGAGCCTTCCCTTGTCTTTGGGTACAGTTTTGATGGATTCCTTAATCAGACTCTGAAGGTGCCTTCATTCCTCCGTGTCATTGTTGTGACCTCTGTGATAGGCACAGTACTTTTCCATGTCCTGTAGAAAAGTTCCAACTCCCATGGGTGTTTCATTCTTGAAACACTCTTGGTTTTGAAATGCTTTCACTAACTACGCCATTGAGACTCTCAACAAAGTGGCCTTGAATGTTTGATGATCATTCAACGATCGTTCATGTAACAAGCCGCCCGTTGGTCAAGATATCGAGCTTGACCTCCTCGATTGTGGTTTTTGTCGGCCCCCTTGTTGTCTCGGGGTGGCCAGTGATCTTGGTACCATGGCTGAACGGAAGGACGCGAGTCTTCTCTCAATCTCCATTGTGGTATATGGGCACCATCTTCTGCAGATAACTGGCGGCCGACTCTGTTTTGGAGGAAGCGGGAGTGGAGATGTATTCTTTGTTTGAAATATAATTGTTGGTCAACTCCAACAATTCCGCTAGGGTTTTCGGTCGTCGAAGAACTAAAGCATAACAATCAACCGCGACATGTGCTATTATAGATTCCAGATCCTGCACTTCTAACATCTCTTTCCAAAATCTCATTAAGAATGATTGAAGACTCTTGTTTTGCACTTGCCTGATTTGCAAAAGAGCCTGTGAACTCTTTTTGGGTTTTGAGCGTTGGTGAACTGCGTCACGAACACCAACTTGAAGTTAGAGAAGGAGGTGATCACTACAGTCGGTAGTCCAATGAACCATCAAGGGCCAACTCCCTCAACATGGTGAAAAGAGGAAACACTTCAAAGCGTCGGTGATCCTCAGCTAACAGATGGCCGATTTGAATGATGCTAAATGTTCAGTCGAATAATTATCGACCTTGTAGGACTTCGATGATGGTATCCTGAATTATTCTAGAAGTTCAAGAACACATTCTCCGACAAGCAGTGTTGCCTTGGTGCGCTCAAACTGTTGTCTGTCCGGCAATCCCGACCCAGAACTATTCTAGTACTGGAAAGCTTCTTAACTTTTCGGTGCCTGAATTATCCTCCCGCCATTGAGCATCGACTCTTATTCCCAAGGGTCCAACTCTTGGCGGTTTTGTTCTCTTCTCCTTGCTATAGCTTCTTAGATAGTCTTTGTCATTTCATACAGCATTTGATCCCTTAACTTCTAGATCTGCTGCTACACAAACTCCTTTGTGCACTTCATGTATGCAGGGTCTCTCTAGCTAGTTTCTTCTCCATGTGCTCCTCTTCTTGTTTCTGGCATGATCCACGCTCACCGTACCTTTTAGAATGTTGAACATAAATCTATCCGAGTCACACCTAAGGAATAGAGCGTAAAGCAGGAGAGAGAGAGAGAGAATCCACAGTAGTGAACAATAGAATGAGAAGATTGTGCAACTTTTTATTAATAGAATGGTCACTTGTTTATAAGCAAAGGAAGGGCAACATCTATAATTACACGCTTACGAAAACTTTGATGGTGATGTTTTAAGGTATTTTGGGTATTTATATAAATGAGTTTATGGCTCAACATCTCTCAATCGACTGAGATTAGCGAGCTTTGGTTCGGCAAGGTTCATTTGTCTGACTATGCTGAGTTGGAGGTTATCAAGTGGCTCCTATTACTCTTCGGTCATCCGAACTTGGCTCGGTTAGCTTGAGTCAACCGGTTTTCAATTTGATCCGGCTGTCATCTATAAACCCCTAAATTAGGAGCTTCTCAAGATGAGACTATACTGTCGAGCAAGGAATGAATAACCATAATCCAACAAGTAGCTTACCCCTTGACAAAAAGTCCTTCGTGGCATTAGTAGAGTATATCATGATAAAAAATCCGACCTTCTGACGAAAAGTCTCAGAGGCTCTTATGAGGCCACTGACAATACCGAAGCGAGAGTTGGGTTGAAGCCTTCTCTCAACTTAACGAACATTATTATTTGGTTCAAACAACCTGCGTCCGGTCGGCTTTAAATTTTATCGAAGTGATCTAAACCAGGTCAATTAAGTTTTTTGATTTTCCGGTGATAAGAAATTTGATCTTCCTTTTGTGGGTCATCCCTGACCGTACTTTTATGCCTCTTAGGCCATTGGATTTTCTTGAGATTCATGCTACGCATTTTTCACGTACACTAACTTGATTTTTGGTCAGCGGCTTGAATTAACAAGAAAACACAAATCTCAATCATTAGATAAGTTCACAAGATGATACAAGGGCTGTTGATGGGAATAGCACACCACACAAACTTTCTCAGCATCCCTTACACATTATTAGATAACTATAAATGATATAAAAAATTCATAAATATCCTCGACAAAAAAGATCAAATATCATTAGAAAGTTGGAAGCTTTACAGGCATACCATTCAATTTCTATGTATCCATATATCTAACATCGAAACTCTTATTTTACATATATAAAAGCATACCATTCAATTCCTATTTATTTATATATCGAACATCTAAACTTTATTTTTTACATATATATGCCACTTTACCTATACATGAAAAGGTGCATTTCACTTTTTAAAAGTTATAATAGTGATATTTTTGATGTAATATAAAAGCTTTTGGAATTGAAGCTTCTAAATGCATATGGCTCATAAATAGAAATTGGATGTTAGATATGTAAATAAATAGAAATTGGATATTATGTATGTAAATGCCCCTAAAAAGTTTTAATACTTAATCCAATTTGGTATCTTGTTAAATGTCATATGGCTCATGAATAACCCATCAATTGCTATCCTACTAATCTGATGCTCATCAAGAATTATCCGAACTTTTTTTTTTTCAACAACCTTTCTGAGTTGCTTAAATAATTAAATTTCAATACTATTTTATTGGGAAAAACATAGCATTTCTAACCCTGGCCCATGAATTAATATTATTTGTAATTCATTTTAGTCGTGAAAAATAAATTGATAATTGAGAATAACCTGCATGATTACACAGAAGAATAAGGCAGGAATTGATGATTGAGGCCGGATGTATTTTCTTCAAAAATAATTTGAGGAAAATTGCAAATTGAAAAGTAGCAGACATACTACTAAGGCTTGCCAGGAGCTTGGAACTTGTAACTAGCAACTAGACCAACAGGCCAACCCTACCCAGCGATAGCATGATTAGACAGATGTACGTGGTAGAGAAAAAAAAAGATTAGACTGGGCATGAAAAAAAAGTTGAGAAATTATGGCATGGCACAGCAAGAATTTTATATCTATTATATGACAAAATTATTGGAAATGTGCAAAAGAATATAATAAGTCCTTCCAATAACACTGCGAGAACAAACATAGGTTATTCAGAGCTATATCCAAGTTATATAGAAGTGAAGAACATGCATGGTTCAGGTTGCATACTCATTAAAAAGTTAAAAAAACAATGGTTTATCTTATTGTTTGGCATGCTAAATTCCACTATCACTGATACACATGAGCCTTTTTACTGTTCCAACCATTTTGAAATGAAAAAAAACTCCCCGAAAGTCATCCTGTGATCATAACTGCATTCATAAGACGTTAAAACATTTTGAGATGCTAAAATTTAGCTTTTATCATTCTTTATAAAAAACTAGATACTAAAGAGGTTGAAAGTTATATGTATAAACTAACCAAATAAAGAGACAAGAAAAAAATTTAGTTAAACTAAAATGAATTAAATATGAAAATCAAAATGTGATTTTTTATATGAGTGTATTGAACGAAAGTGTTATATATTTTGAGAAAAAAACTTTTCAATGAAGATTGTAACAATATGATCGATTTTAGTAATCTTAATATAATAAAGAATTAAAAAAATAACTTTTATTTCTGTCATCAAACTAGAAAAATGGAAGTTGAGGAGGCTTAAATAAAATGAAGTATAAAATGAAGCGTTGAAAAACAATATGGCATGATGATACTCCAAAATAAGTGAGGAAATGATTAAGAGATTTAGGAATTTTTTGGTTCATTAAACTTTTTAATTATATTTTAGAATTTTAAAAAGATATCTCATTTGTGGAGAAAGATTCTATTGGTTCCTATTTTAAGAATAAAGGAGATGCACAAAAGTGCAAATTTTAGAGGAATTAAGTTAATGGGTTATACATTAAAAATATGGGAGAGTAATTGAATATACGTTACGACTTGATGCATAAATTTCTCAAAATCAGTTTGGATTTATGTCGGGCAGTCAATTATAAAAGCTATATATTTATTGAGTGGTTTGATGGAGAAATACAAAGAGAGTAAGGAGGATCTACATATGAATTTTATTGATTCAGACAAATTTATGACTAAAAGTAGTTTAGAGAGTTCTAGAAAAGAAAGATGATACTCCTTATATTCAAGTCATTACAGATATGTATACTAGAATTGTTACTTGGGTTTGAACATAAGGATATTGACAAAAGCATTTTCCTATTTCAATTAATTTACATTAAGTATCGGCTTTAAGCCCATATCTTTTTGCTCTAGTTATGAATGTTCTTACTGGACATTTATAGGATGATGTACTTTAGTGTATGCTTTTGCTGATAATATTCCTCCTATGAATAATACTAGATAGAGAGTTCAAGAAAAAACATGAATTATAAAGGTTAACTTTTGAGTCTAAAAGTGTTCGTTTAAGTAGATCTAAAATTGAATGCATAAAATGTAGTTTTAGTAGTAGTAGATCTAAAGGTGGAGTAGCAACAAGGGTGATCAAGTCATTAAAAGGAGTGATCGGTTTAGATAAATAGGGTCTCTTGTCCAAGGTGATGGTGATATATATGGGAATGTTATCAGTGGAATTCAAGTTTGATGGTTGAAGTGGAGGAATGTATTGGGTTTATTGCTTGATACAATAGTACCGCTAAAAATAAAAAGACAATTTTATAAAATGGTGGTGAGACCAACAATACTTTATGGCACAAGCTGGTAAAATAGAAGCATAAAATTAAGTGTTGCTAAGATGAGAATGCTCAGATGGATGAGTGGCTTTATACTTAAAGACAATGTAAAATGAACATATAAGTAAAATGGTTAGTGTAGCTCCAGTGGCACCCAAGATTAGAGAGTAATTGATATAAAAGTTAACCCAAATCATAATAAAAAATGTAAATATTATTACTGGAAGCAAATATCCAGTTATAATCAAACACACTTTAAAGGAAAATTACAATACACATGACGCACAAACTTGCGTTAGGGTGGATCTCGAGCAATGGTGGTAATTGTTAGGGGCTTGGAGATATGGTGACAAAGAAGGGAAGGGGTTTGGGGGCAATATAAGAGGAGTGACAACGACTGTGGGTGCTGGAACATCATGCCAACAAGGGATGTCAGTCCAAATAGCAGCTATTGTTGTTTGGGGGCGATTAGGCAGCGATTTGGTGGTAGGCAACTAGTTTGGGAGGGTTGGGACAACCGCTAAGGTGATGGGTAAAGGATTCCGTTAGGCTAGAATAGCAGATAGGTGGTAGTATAGGGGTTGGTTGGGTGTTGGAAGGTGGTGAGGGACAACAACAAGGTGGAAGGAAGGTGAGTTGTAGATGGTGGCAGGAAAACAGTGAGGTTGTTTTATGGGTGGTTGTTGCGAATACAATGACGTCGAAAATAAACGGAAGGTTGTCGAAAAGTGAGAAGATTAAGGATAAATATACCAATATGATCAAACTACAGCACGAGCAACACTCAATCCTTGGGGTATGGCCGCCATCTCGAACGATAGAGCACCTTCTCATCTTCGGATACAATCCTAGAAGGGAAGAACGACACATACGATAGAAATCTGAAACCAAGAATTGAAAATCTAAAAGCATAAGTCACATATATAAGCCTTAGATAACTAGAATTGGATCCCACTATGAAAAGGAGGCATCAATCCCTCGTGGGAGAGCCGATCAGCCCTTTCGAGTCTGGACCAGATAGGTCCAAACATATAACACGGGAGACAAGCCCGTAGTTCCCTCCAAACCGCGCCCACAACATTACAAGGCTCGCCAGCACCATGTTTGGCGCACCCACACCATGCTTGACGCGCCCGAATCAGTCTTTCGAGATTGGGGAGAGCTTTGACTTCATTCGTCGAAGCTTCTGTCCGCATATTGAAAGTGGCCGAGGTACCAAAATCTCCCAAAAGAGCTTTTCGATTGTGGTCTGAAAAGCATCTGGATCCCACTAACGACTTCACTATCGCACAAAGTACCTGAGGGTTTTCTCCAGTTATAAGCAAACATCCATATTGATCTAACCAACTGGAGGTACCTTTTGGGCAAAGTGTATTATGTTGAATCCTCCAGAACAACTCAAGTTTGGTTCAACCCAATATAAGGTTAGGGTAGCCTGAATCTCCACGAATGTTGGCGTTTATGGTGATAAGCTATCGAGTAGAATGTCCTCGAACTCTCTCTATAAGGGTTGCTTCATGTTTAAAACTGACAAGTTCATCATCTCGTCCTCTATCATCACCAAAATCAATCTCGCTAGCGTTTCTTAGCTGACAAGGGCACCTTTGACCTTAAACTCTGTCGGAGTAAGAAGTACGATGCACTTACAATTTTTTGGTGAAGTGTTCCTAAACCCATCATGTTGTGTCCTACAATTAAATTATCACGATCTCTCAAAAATATGTGGCAGGAATCCATAGGCACCACGTCGCACCACGCCTAATCCTATAACTGGCTTATAATCAAAAACTCTATTAGAAACCTCATGTCGATGCTTACCATGTTCTTCTTCATGCACAATAGAGAATACGACTGAGAATGCCTTCGAGTAATGAGGCTCAATTTCTCCACAATCTGTATTGTAGATATTACGTTCTTTCTTCTTCCTCCATCGATGATGAGATTATATGTATTTTAGTTAACGGTGAAATGAGTGTAAAATATATTATGGTGAAGTCATCCTCAGTCTGTAGGACCCATCGAACCACAAGCATCTCGCTCTCATCAAATGGAAGATGGTACACCTAACGTTATTCTACATTTACCTCTTCGTCGCAAACCTCCTCCACTACACCCTGCTCAGTAAAGAACTCGTGTTGTTGGGCAATTGGAAGCCATGTGCTTAATTCCATGACATCTGAAAAAATTTTCTAGCTAAAACTGTAGTGGGTATGCTACTCTTCTCAGGCTTCTTCTCATTCTGAATGGCAATGTCTTTATCTTGACCAGCCCTCTCAACTCCTTGAGGCGTGCTCCTGTTGATGTCTCCAACTACAGGTGCATGTATGACTGGTGGTTGTTGGTTGCTCTAATTCTATTCTCTCCACCTTCAATACTAAGCTTTGGAAATCTCTCAGTAACCAATAGGATTGCAACTGCACAATGTTGTTGATAGTTGGCTTCAGACCCACAAATATCAGTTATGTTACATTTCTCCAGCTCGGCCAACTCACAATTTATCTTATACTAAGAAACTATGCCATAAACTCCACTTATAAGTCTCTCCGCTGCAAGTGGAGTCTCATAAACATATCCTGGAGGTAATGAGGTGGTAGATATTTTTCTGAATTTCCTTCCTCATCTTCTCCCACTTGGTAATTTTGTCACATCCCTCTCTACTTTGCCTCTATAAATTTTCCCATCACAAGGAAGCACTCATTTTCAGTTTATGGTTGCAAGCTTCACCCTTTTTTGGCACTTCCTCGTACTCGAAGATTCTCTCAACGAACTATAGTAATTCAATGAAATCATCTGGATCCATACATCCATCGAACTTCAGTAGATCCACTTTTATTCTGAAATCTTTGTATCCTCCATATGGTGCCTACTCTCCCGGCCTCCTCCGAAAATAAATTCAGAAGCATCGAGGTCTGCCTATCTCATCACTGAAATCCTCTCTATGGAAGGGATTCGATTTCTTCTCCCTTTCTTCTCTTTGACTTTCCATATCACAGCCGAGGGCAATCTTCTCATGGATTTTGTCATCCATCTCTGCTTAAGTAGACGGAATCACTTGTTATATCTCCTCCCAAGTAGATTCCAGCATGTGTTTCATTAGAGACGGATATCTCGCTACATCCCCAACCCACGGGAGCATATTTTCTGGTGGCGGATCGTGAATGATGCTATCCCGACACAATGGTGGCAATGTAAACACAAAATTGGTGAGCAATTGAATTGCCCATGGGAATGTGACAGCATTGAGGAAACAACTCATGATGTAGCTGGTTGTGCGGTTTTACAGAAATCCTGAAAGTTTTTGGAAGGTGGGGAATACAAATGCCGCTTTTTGCTTCAGCTGAACAAACTCTGAATTTCTTATCAACTATTCAAACACAACGATTTTAACGGGACGCATTTATTGCACCGTGGTTTACCACTGTTGGAGCAGGAATGCTAACATCATGGGCTTCCCTTTGGGACCCCAACTATAATGGGTGTTTCTGTTCTTAGAACTCTTACCCGTAATGTTGTACTTCTCAGCTGGACAGGCTGTCTTGTTCCCTTCATTGGTGCTCCCCACCTCCGGGTTGGATAAAGATAGATGTGAACAGCGTGATGCTTCATAGTGGTCAAGCCGGTATTGGTGTTGTGGTGCATTGGAACAGGGTTAAGCTTGTGCAGTCCGCCAGCAGCAAACTCTTGAATTGGGATTCTTCCCAAATTGAGCCGGAAGCTATTTTGTTCATCGAGAAATGCATTGAGACTTGGATACATGAACTCAAAGGCGTAATAATTGAAGGGCATTGTATAAACGTCATCAAAGTTTGCCAAACCAGCATGAAAGACAACACTTGAAAGACATTGCCTAGTTGTTTAAACATGTTCCTTTTTGTTATACCCCTATAAATTGTAACAAAGCGACCCATTTTAATTCTTAGCTTGCTTTGGATAGGTCTTTTGTTTGGGACACTCGCAATTGTGACCCCGACTTTTTGAGTGTGATGGAGGCTGATGCTGCCCACAATATTTCTTTTATGTAGCATTTATAGCTCCGCTATGTATTTTTTTAATTTTATATTAATGCAAAATGCACACCATTCACAGGTAGATCCGGACATGTGTCTCCTTGACAACATGGTTAGGGTTCGAGATTTGGAATAGTGTATTGGGGATAGGGAAGAATTTTTTTTTTTTTTTTGAAGTGGAGATGGTTTGGGTGCGTGGATGCTAGGAAACCCTAGAATGGGACTAGGGTTAGGCTAGCTCTGATATCAATTGATACTGGAGTTAACCCAAACCACAATATAAAATACAAATATTATACCGGAAGCAAATATGCGACTAAAATCAAACACACCTGAAAGGGAAAATACAACACACGATATGCAAACTTACGTTAGGGCGGTTCCTAGGAGACGGCGGTGACAGTTAGGGCCTTGGAGAGAAGGCGGAAAGAGAGGGAACCGATTTCCGGGCTGCGGAAGAGAGCCGGCAGCGATTATGGGCGGCTAGAACAGCAAGACAACAATGACATTCCAAACAGCAGCAGTTGCTGTTTGGAGGTGGCTGGACAGCGATGAGGTGGTAGGGAACTGGTTTGGGAAGATTGGGACAATAACTAGGATGCGGGGGAAGGGATTCCATTAGGATGGAACAAAGGATAGGTGGCAGGAGAGGGGCTGGCTGGGTGCTGGAAGGCAGAGATGAGGGATGGCAGCAAGGTGGGAGGGAATAAAGTGGTAGGCGGTTGCAGGAAAACAGTGGAGGATATTTTCCGGTAGGCTGCAGCGAATATGGTGACGGTGGCGGCGAAGGCAAGTTTGCGAAGGAGGGCAAAGATCAAGAATAAATATCCCTGCAGGATGAAAGTACAACCGAAGCACCATTCGATCCTTGAGGGACAGTGACCACATCCGATGAGTTACAACCGGAGCGCTTTCTCATATTTGAATACAACCCTAAAAGGGAAGAAAGATGGAATCGACAAAAAACTTAAACCAAAAACTGAAAACCTAAATGCATAAATCACCTATATAAGTCGTACATAAGTAGGATTTGATCCCCCGATTCAAAGGAGGCATCAATCACTTATGTGAGAACCGATCGGCCCTCCCGGTTCTAGACCGCTTTGGTCCAAACGAAGGACACCTCGGGCGAAGCCTAGTATTCTCTATACACCACGCCTGCGGCATTATACAACGTGCCAGCGGCGTGCTTAATGCACCCGCGTCAGCCTCCTTAAATGGCTTTGTCATATTAAACGCTGACCATTTGATGACTTTGTTAGGAGATTAGATGTTTTAGATTTGACTTATGTTAAGCAAGATAGAGGTATAACTAAAAAAACTTAAATATGTTGTATAAGAGATTATCTTAATTTATTAGAATTAAGTGAAAATATGACACTTAATATGGTACAATGAGAAAAAAAAAGGATTCATGCAGTCGACCCCACTTACTGGGATAAAGACTTATTGTTGCTCAATCTTCTGTCGGATCAAAATGCACTTCAAAGGTCCACATTATTCACCTCATCATACTAGCGTAGTGTAACATGTACCTCAATTTGTACCCTATGTTTGCTAAAGTAAAATTTCTTTTAATTGACTGAATTTTGTCAAATTGACAAAAGGAACTCATACCCTTGCCTATAATCAAATTGAGAATAGTATTCTCCAACAAAGTAAGATGTGGCACAATAGTTTCTTCCCCAACTTGCTAACAATTCATGTAGTGGGATCTTAAGTGGTGGTGAGCGCGACTGTAGGCATGTTGGAGTTAACAACGCAAATATTGTCTGACTCGTCTTTTTTTTTTTCACCATTTTATTTAAATTATTATCACTTTGCCGAAGGGCTTCGAATTTTCAAAACCGGAACAAACTGTCTTACATGCAAATTTAAATTTAATTTAATATTCTATCACTAATAATTTATTATCGAAATAATTGAATGGGCCCCTGACAAAATTTGTGTCTAGTTCATGTTCGAAATGGCTCGTGAATTGTCTATTCGTGTTCGGCTCATGTGTTCTACTAATGTAAGCGATTAAACTAATGTGCACTTAGAGCTAATGAGACTACAGTAGAAAATTTTTTTGGCATTTACATACATACCACGTAATTCTTATGCATTTACATATAGAGCACAAAAATTTAGTTTTTATTTCGAAAGTGGGGCTCATGGATGGGAGACATGTATTGATTCAGTTAATCGTGCCTGAAGATTACACTCAAATTTTCTCCAGAAAATATCTTAACATCGCTGGTAAACCTATGAAGCAACTTAAGTGGTCTCCTGATTTCAATCCAAATCATGAAACTCCCACTGTACCGGTGTGGTTTAGTTTAACTGGTCTCAAGCTGCATTTTTTTCACCATTAGGTTCTCTACTCTATTGGGGTCATCCTCGGGGATCCTTTGAAACTAGATCTACCTACTTTCAACCTAGCCAGATTTCGGTGGCCAGAATATTTGTGGAAAGGGATAATAATTTATCTGATGTTACTAAAGTCTGACTGGGCACAACCCATAATGGTTATCGGCAACAAATCGTCATGGAGCACAGACCACCATATTGTACCCACTATAAGATGTTTGGTCATGTCCTAGATAAATGCCACAAGTTTCATCCAAATTTGAAATCTAAGATTCCAGTGAATAAGGATGGGTCTAATCCCACTACTCTGGACATTTTAGTTCCACCTGGGGAGGATACTATCAGATAGGAGGTGTTTGTTGCCCCTGAGGACCACCCCCGCATGACACTGTTGTTACTGTTACTTCGAGTAATGTGATGTTCGCACCTTCAAACCCCATAGAAAACAATACTGATTGACTATTACCTACAAATGATAGTGTTCAGACTGATAATCAGGAGTCCCGTAACTCCACTTCTTCAGCAAGTATCTTGTGTAGAGGCAACTCATACTTCACATATACTAGAACCAATTGTGGGTAATACGGTTGGTATTCCTTCTGCTTCAGCTCTACCACCCATCAGACTGCTTCTTCGGAAGAGGAATGGCAGGTATATTCCAGGAAGAAGAAGAAGAATGGAGGCCGACTCTAGCTTGGGAACATATTGGATGATACATTGGTTACTACTAACAATGGCAATCATCTTACAAGCTTATTAGCTTGTTTCTTCCCTACAACTAGAAGAAGAGGCAAGACAAAATCAGGTCGCTCTCTAGCCACCTGATACTATGTATTTCGGCACTGTCGGGCTTTTTATTTATGTATCTAATGTATTTTTCTGTTTTTTTTTTTTTTTGTTTTGGAACAATCTGCAGTTTTTGTGTGGGCAGAATGTCATGCTTGGGTCCTCCCATACATTGTAATTGTATCTTTCTTTCTATTTAATATATTAGCTTTTTTGGGCTTTCAATATATATATATTAAAAAGCTTGCAACAATCATGTCAATATGACTAATATTATAAAAAATAGATGATACTATAATTAGAAGTAAGAGAGCTCACTTGTTTCTTAATGATTTGCATTTTAATAAACTCATTTTAACTTTTACTTGGTATTTGCAAACTTTGATTTAATATTCTAATTAAATCCCTAATCACTCAATCGAGGAAAGCTCAACTTTGAGTTCAACAGCGGCATATGCTCAACCTCGCTCATGCTCTATCAAATGAAATCAATTCAAGCATTTATCAACCCAAGCACCTCCTTTTTCGATCACGTACTCAATTATCCTACTCCCTCACACAGTTGCACGATCAAAAGCCCATCTGCAGCTGCATGCACGAGTTCGTCCGATAGCTTCTACCTCACAATCTATCGTTATTTGCTTACACCGTTTGATCTTGTTTGTGCCCATTCAACCGCATGCAACGCTTTGTTTCCTACATTTGTGATCTCCTTCCTTATCCTGCTTGGTTTGCACCCTTGCAGGCTTCATAGCTATCTTCTCTTAATCATGAGAAATGATCCCCCAACGATTTCGTCTCCCATTCACCACTATTACTTTTTTCACAAGAGGCATTCCCCCCAACCAGAGCTAGACGGTTCTGAAATCTCATGCATTACAGTTTCCCCTGTGATCAATTTATTTTGTGTGCTCTATTCAAGTCAAAAATTTTACAAAAAGTTCTAATAACACCTTCTCCATCTGTTGAGTTCTGTTACATTCGGTAACATATACATGAAAAACGATATTTTACAGAATTAATTCTCTTGTTCATGATTGTTGCCAGAAATGAAATGCCACACTCATGTGTTCTACTAATGTAAGCGATTAAACTAATGTGCACTTAGAGCAAATGAGACTAGAGCAACTAATTTCTCAATCTAAATTAGCTTCTCGGTTTAGAAGCTTTAAACTGCCATAACGGATTACATAAATTCATAAAAAATAGGACAAAAAAAATTAAAAAAAATGCTTACAAATCCAGAAATGTAATGCCAAACAATTGATAAAAGACCCTTGATAGAAAAGGATGATCATAATGACTTACGTTTCTGATGCAGATGCATTCCTGTAGCCCTACAACAAACAATTCATCGTCAATGAATTTGTCTATTTATGGAAACTATGAACAATTTTAATTATAAATCAGTTAATATCAGGCATAAACTCATCTCAGCTATACCATTATTGTCGATGTATTTCTATTATACATTGCTAGAAAAGATGCAAAAATTAACACTTCATCTTAACTCAATTAAAATGAAGGGATAAAAAGCATTTAATGATGACCCAAAATAGTTGTGATAAGCCTAATGCCAGCAAAATCTTGCACCTGTAGATTGATTGCTGGAGTAATAAAAAAGCAATTATTATAATAAAAATGTATTGGTATAAAATAAACTTTTGAAATGTGATTCTAGATAAACATTCACTGAAAGCTTGAATATCCCATGAGATTCAAAATCCATAGTGGTCTCGTCCTTTGCATTCATTATCCTCAAATGAATCATCTTATTCTACCTCCTTTGCAACTTTAAAATATTCTTCATTCACTACAATTCTCTTCTTATTATCAATTAATCTGAAATATAATACAATTTAAAATAAAAGAATAAATTAATAACTTAAGCAAGATATCATACTTATATTATCTTCAGACCTTTTTGAGCCTTAAATATATTAAATTTTAAGTGATAACTAACAATATAATATAGATCAATGTAATGTATTATTTTAGCATAGCTTGATCAAGAAGCAACATTAAATACCCCGAGGCTTACAGCTCAAACAAAAAGGTGTAAGCCTCACTAGTAACAATGAGGCTCAAGCCTTGAGGTTTTTTTGAACAACTTATTTCGAGGTATGCCTTGAGGTATAAGCCTTGAATGCCTTTTTAAACAAGCTATATGATACAATCAATTGAAAAGTTAATAAATTGAATGACAAATATGCTATTTTAACAACCTACCCCAACTCCTGAGACACTAAATCAACATGTACTTAATCAATGGGTGAGCTCTCTTCTTTAAAATGGGTGGGTAAAAGTAGATCAAAAATAAAATTGATACAAGCAATCAACTATAATACCCAACCATGCCAGAGAAGGAAAGTTATATTTACAAAGTTGCCAGAAACAGGGAACTTCTGTTTAGCCGAAAGGAGATATGATAAAAGTTTAGATGCTGCGAATTGTGCCATCTATATCAATTGAGTTTAGAATGTTGAGATTTTTCATTGAGAACCAATTGATGTAATTCAAGTGATGGGTACTATTTATCTCCGGAATGAACAAGTAAATAAATAGCTAGCATGCACAGATTTTGATGAAATGATATGATCGATAAACTTCACTCATGAGTCATGACAAAATAAAAATATAGATACAGCAGAACAAACTTACTTCAAGTTTACAAATGAAGACGGGATGTCCTTGCCTTTGTCCAGATAAAGCACCCTGTATAGTAAAGAAAAACATAAGACATTATTCTTGTAGCATAGAAGAAGCATAAAAGTTTTAGCAAGTTGAAGAGTATAATATAAGGCCATCAATGGTTAACAAATGATAATTGATGATGAGTCTAAAAGACCGATCATCATCCTCGAGGGCATAATTGATCACTTTTCGTTTTTCATATTTCTATTTTTTTTAGCATTATTAGTAGATGTATTTAAAGGAGTCTTTCCCTTCCCCTCATGTTTACACTTCACATCACTCTCCATGGGACATTCTTTCTACTCTTTTTCTCAATCTCATGTTTCCCCGAAGTTCTTCCTCTTAAGTAATCTTCTCTTTAAAACAATCAAGATTTTAAAACTACAAAATAATTAGATTACTGACTGACACACTATGGATTGATAGTTAAATGATTAAGAAGAAATAGTTAAGTATAATAAAAATGAAAATATTAAAATAAATGTAAAATAGTAAAAACGTTGATTGAGAAGTTATCATATGACGACTATCAGAAACTATTGCCCATAAGCGGACAGAAAATAGACTTAAAATACTTTGCACATGTATAATAGAGGAAAGTACGCCAATAAGATGAATTAATAAAATCAATTTTAGACGATCTATGCAAAATAGATCAACTTGCATATATTTTGTTATTTTTTTCAACCCCGCTTTCTGTTATTGGAAAGCTAGGTGGCAACTCTCCACTTCAACCTTCCCAATATAAATCAGCAAAAAAGTTATTACAATATTATAATTATTGGTTTGCAATTTCAAGGTTTGCTGCAAACATAGAAGCTTGTTGATAGAATATTTTTAAATCTCATGCATACCATACATGGTCAATCTAAAAGAAAGCCCAATAAAGCCATCTAGCCCAAGAGAAAATTAATTCCTATTTTTTAGGTTACTTTGTATCATTAATATAATACAGAAAAATTCAGACTTTACTTGGATGTCCAACCTTACAGTCTAGCAAGAATGCTTAAAAAGAAATGGCTGGGCAAAAACACACAAAATGTTCGAAATCTGCTCAAATCAATCTGAACTCAATCTCAAGTTCCACTTCAGACCAAACTGATTTCAAGTCAATTCCGAATTTGCTCTAACTCACAAAAATAAAATTTGAGTTGACTTGAAACTCGGACTAAAATGAGCACTAATTAGAAATATATATTTTATAAACAATATGCATATAATACATATTGCAGTATTTATATGCATACACACAATTAATTAAAAACTAATTTCGAGTTCAATCATCTGAAATTCAGTTAGACTGTAATTTAAGTTGATCCAAACCGAACGCGCGTGTACCCGACTTGACATCAACCCTATAGTTCATGCTTGAGAATCAAAGTTGTCATGGCTTGACCTCTTGTGTTAGGGCTAACAAGCTTAGATTTGGCTTAGCTAAGGTCAGCTCGACAAACATAAGCTGTGGGTCTAAATGCAAAAAATAAGCTAAGTTGGATCATTCTTTTCACTGACTACTAAATATTATATATATATATATATATATATATATATATATATATATATATATATAT
>NEWO01000061.1:1568066-1611938 GCA_003013225.1 Phalaenopsis aphrodite
TATGTATGTATGTATGTATGTATATAAATGTGAAAATTACCTCCCATATTTTAACATACTTCGACTGAGGTGGCTGAACACCCGGAACTTGTGTTAAGGGCATATTGATAGCTGTGTTGCTAGTTATCCCAAGAGAATTCATGCTCGACTGCTGTGACATTCCTGGTGTAGGAATCATTGTCCCATGAACTGAAGACATACCAGAAGGTCCAAGTCCATTAATTATGCCAGATGCCATGTTAATCCCACCTTGCCCTGTTTGGCCACTTTGTGACAGGTTTCCTTGACCAATACCTTGCGCAGACTGACCCATACCAATGCTGTTTTGGAGATTAGTCAAAGCTGGTGAAATACCCATGTTTGAGTTTCCTGAAACATGTGAATTGGTTGCAGTAAATGAACCAATTGCTGTGTTTTGAGCAACCTGTGTCGTTGGCATCAATCCTCCTGATCCAGAAACAGATGTAATACCAGGCATTCCAGATGACGTCATTCCACTAGAAATCATATTTGACATGTGCACTGCCATGTGAGTTCCTCCAATTGCTTGAAGAGCAATAGAATTTGCTCCAGTGATGGAAGCTGAGTTCATCACTTGCCGATGCTGAGAAAGATTGTTCAAGATGTTGACATTGGCTTGAGCCGTGCCGGCAGGGCGCATTGCCTGTGACATAGAATTTACCAATGGTTTATGTTCTTGTATGACTTCACCGGTTACATTCATTTCTTGTGAAGTGGGAGATGGAGAAGATGTCTGCAAGCTAGTTACTCCTTGGGAAGAAACACTAGATATCGGTGGTAGATGTGGATAGCCAGCCCCAGAAACCATAGCTGGCACAGTAGTTGGTTCCTGGATAAGAAAATTTAAGTTTCAGTGCAGAAATTAAAATTAATTACAGTTTCAGGAAAATAATTTTTCCCACTTTAAATGATTCTGCCCTACCACTTTTATTGCTGCAGAAGGAATATTAGCGGTGGGAGGTTGTCGATTGATCATCGACCCATTAACTGGAAAAAAAAAAGCAGAATTAATCAGCTAATAAAAATGTAACGCAGAACCTGAATCAAAAACATAAAATGGAACAAAGGGACAATTTTATTGTTCAAAATAGAACTAGAGCTACTTCTCGCCAAAAATTGTTATGAGAACTTCAATTTTTTACATGAAAGAAGAAAAATAAACCTTCAAAACTTCAAACAATTTAAGGAGTGCATGGCTGCAAAGATGAGTTCCAGAGTTTTAAGAGAGTAAACAGATAGTAAACCAGACTGAGCAGGCCAATTGCAGAGCAGACTCGTCATCCTACCAAATTATAACTATGAAGAAGAAATTTTAGGCTAATCATGCTTTAGCATGCTGCAAAATCTGCAAGCATTACTGCGACACATCACTTCATTATTGACAAATGTCACTGGCACCCCATACCTCCAACACAAGTTCAAATTTGAGGTATCTGTTATGGTTTGACCAAATGAAACAATTTGCCATAAATGACTACAGTTCCGGAAATATACGTTATCATCATATCCCTTTTTTTTTTTCTTTTTTTCTTTTCGAGCTCTTCTAAGAGATTTTTCAGAGGATGTCTAACAACATCATGAATACAACAATTACCATTATCAAATAGTTACCAAATAACCATAAATCTAAAAGAAAGAAGGGTGGAAACCATGTCAAAACAGGCATCCATGTCCAATTTTGCTAAATACTAATCACAAACTCTTCACTCTAGAGGAGGATAAGGATGATTGCATCCATGTCTAATTTATTCAACCCAACCCAGCATATTACAATGGATATGAAGATAAATAAGTAAAACAGGGGTAAGTTTTGCAGATATTTATGGCTGGAAATTACTATGGATCTTTAATTTATAGTACAAGAATGTGATCTGAATTTTGTGGTGGAAAGAAGATGGCTTAATAGGGAAAGAAATGCCGAAAGTGCACCAGCTCAAGCCAGTTTGAAATCATTTAGGTGATTAATTTAGGGAATGAATTTTAAGAGATATAGATGGTTGGAATTTATGATGGTTAAAATATCTCACGACTTGTCATATATGCCCCTAGATGATAAATAAAAATGTTAAAAGTATGGGAAAAATAATCTATACTTAAAATATTCTAAATTTTGGGCACTTAGGGTCCGTTTGGGGCAGTTGCAACTAATCAGTAAGCTGTTGCGATGCGGCAGTTGCTTCGCAAAAGCTGCTGCAAATAAGCTGGCAGACTGTTTGTTTTTGCAGTTTGAAAATAGCTATGCTTCAGCTATTTCTGAACAAATGATCATTCAACTCTTGTGTAGTAATGTTGTTTACTGTCATAGCAATATATTTGATACTTAAGAAGCAAAAATTCACTTCAGAACAATACAAAAAAAGGATATACATCTCACTTAAGTGAGTATCATAAATATTAAAATAAAGAAAAAACTATTAAAATCACATTTAATAATATGATGATATTATTTTTAAAATGTTGACGGCGTATGCCACGAGCTACGTCGTCCTCCAAAGATACTATCAATTCCCGATTATTCTCGGCGATGGAATCTGTCAGACTGTCTGCCCATCGGAAGAAGTCACACTTCTCTGTAATTTTCCGCGGACACCTATTGAATTATCTCTCGTAGTTATGCGGCTGACTTGACGTCGGTAGAGAAGTCTGAAGTCCACATTAACACAGTAATCTTCGAGAGGTCCAAAAATCCTAGAGCTCATCTTTCCAGGATACTTTCAAAGACAATCCATTAGTCATAACACAAATTGAAATTGACAAAAAAAAGTAATTAATATTAGTTTTGTCCAGAAGTGAGGTCTCAAAGAGCTCGGTACAACAAACAACAAATATGTTATTATAAGAAAACAACATACCTTATAAAAAAAATTTATTGGTTGTCTTTAACCCCGGTAATACCAAGCTCGTGTGTGTCACGTATGCATTTTACCAAAAAAATCATTCAGAAGAACCTCAAAAACCATAGCAGCTAAAAGAATAGAGGAATTTGGTTGTCTTCATTAAGATTTCACATATAAAACCAACCAACGACTAACAGACCATCCGAAAGACCTCATAAGGTCAATTGTCTCATTATGGACCTCTCAAACACATCAAAAGAAAAACAAATGAAATACAAATAAAAAAATACTTACAAATAGCGTAAAAACCCAAATAATCAATTTCAAATAAAGAAAAAAAGGAAATAAACTGAATAACATACAAATAATATTGAATAAAATAATATATATATACATACATATATATATATATATTCAATGAATACTCAAATCAATATCTTACTATCGCATCCGTAATTTATTCTCTCAACTCTGCTATCTCGCTTGCATCTTCCCCGTCTTTAATATAGGTGGTGGAATCATCATTCTCAAGCTGTGAAAAAGAATTTCCAACACGGTACTCAAATGCCTTAGCGGGTACATGCTCATGATTCTCGTCCACCCTATGAAAGTTGATGTCTTTGCGAGAAGTATGTTGTCAAATATAATTGAGGAGCGTCATCGTGGCAATCACAATCAGCACCTGTATGGGAAACAGGTAAGTGGCATATAGCAAAATATAACTCATTTTTTCTTCCAAATATCAAATTTTCTCTCAATGACACCGTGTAATAAGGAATGTCTTTTATTGAATATTTTTACATGTCTCATGTTACTCTACTGGTTTGCTCAATGTTAAGTATGTGGTATCTCGTATCAGGATAAAACTTGAGATACTCTCGCTATAACAGATATTCAGCATCAACCAAATAGTATTTACATGATATGTATTGTATGATTAGCATTGAGGGAAAATGAATTAGGAGATTAGCTCAATCGCAAGCATACCGATGGGTGCATGTGGGAAATTGTACTTGTTATTCCGTGTTACAGTTTTGAAAATTCTACTGTCATGTGTACTGCCCTCCTAACCGGGCATGACAAAAGTGCACATGTTGAAGTTGCATACGCCATAACATTCTGCGTCGGGGGCTGATAACGGCCGATGAATGCGATCTTCTCATTATTTAGAACATGTGCATTAACGTGTATTCTATCGATTGCTCCAATACAATTCTGGAAAGATAACGATGGGTTACGTAATAATATTATTTTTTGAAAATTTAATATAATAAATTTGAGAAATTACATTAAAGAATGGCATATACCGTTTATTATGTGAAATCTCTGTGGGGGTCCGTTCAAACATAAGATCTGTTAGTTTTATGACTTTTGAAAAAAAACTTACAAGTACATTCAACCCCATTGAGATTGTCTGCAAATTATTTCGAATGCGTGTTGGAATCACTTTATTGCTCCTCGCATTGATTCATTCTACAATAGTAGGTAGAGGGTTATCGCCAACACCTCTCGCGAAGTCGTCCTGGAAGAGCCATGAAGTTCATGATTTCTATATAATTCCTCAAACGCATCGTTGAATAACACCTGTGTCAATCTCGTTGAGTACACCGCAAGCAACTCCCCAACCTATTTGTATGCAATATATGAGGATGTCATGCAAAGGGAGTGTTCTATGTACGAGTTATAATATTCGTACATCAAGCATACGGCAGTTGCAACTCTTCCTCTGCGTCTTTCCCTTGTTACATCCATGTAGATCAATATCATATTGGTTAATACAGAAGCATCAATGAATTAGCTACAATCATATAAGATTAAGAACAACACAATAACCAAAGAAGCGTCACTAAATAAAAGACTTGTACCAAGCAGATGAAATATCCAAAGCAAAATGAAAAACGATAAACAAATATAAATGTCCCAAGCGATTGTAAATAAAAATATCTCTCAAATGTTACTGCAATCATAAAAATATCATAGGTATGCCACCCTACGATCATTGGACATCTTGACGAAAAAATCTTTATGAGTCTGAGCTTCAAAGAGAAAATTAGATTTTCCTAAAAATTATATTGCTCGTAAACCAATTAAAGTGTAAAATAATATACTGATCACACACCAACAGATTTCCACAAAGCCGGTCTCGCTCTCACTCGTTTTACCTCCCTCCCTCCCTCAATGATCAACATCTAAAACTCTTTTACTCTTTGTTTCAAGCACGAGAGATCCGTCTCCTACCAATTCTCTCCATCTTGCTTTCATAATGCTTCACCTTCGCCCCCTTTCTTCCATCTCTTCCTATGACAATAACATCGCTACCATCTAAACTAAAACAAGTTGGCTCTAATACTCCCCACATTTTTTACGACGCCGTATAACCTTGAGCGCAAAAAATTTAATCGTTGCATACATATATGATTTCTTCATATCATAGTTACAATTTTTATGTGGGACTTCAACATGAACTCATTAAACCAACAACCATTGAATTGAAAGCACTTCCAAGCAATAACACTAATAGGGTAGAATTTTTCATATGTTCTCTATATCGATAAACTTTACTTTTAACATTTTAACAGTAAAACGAACATAAATACAAAAAAAAGTTCACTCATTAACTAGATTCAACTGTCTCACATAAGGATGTGATAATATTTCGGAGACACTTCAGTTATGAAAAATCCACAGAGCCATCAACATATTAAACATGTTCATCTTTATCATCACCTTCATCAATTATAAAATCTATGTAAGTTCCATAATTCGCATATGCTTGACCAACTTGCCTCAAGTCCTACTCATTTATTACCGGTGCTTGCTCTTTCAACTTATAAATATTTGCTTGGAATTCACTTCAATCAACTGCTAACTTCCTTTTATTATAGTTGACACACACACATGAAAAAAAAATTTATGAATAGATATAAATATTACATGAATAAAAATAAAAGAACATATTCGATAATTATTTGTGCCAAGAGGAATTGATGTCCGCCAAATGATACATAGTTTTTAACATGAAACAAGATTTAGGTTCTGTTTGGCACAGCTGCAGCTTCTCAGTTTTTCAGCTGCAGCTGCGCTACCCCAGAAAGCTGCTGTGGGGAAGCAGATGCGGGGAAGCTGGTTGTCTGTTTAGTGCAACTGTGTGAAAATAGCTGCAGAGTAGTTGTTTATGAAAAAATGAACATTCTGTCTCTGTTTAGTAAAGTTGTTAAAAACAGAACTGTGAACGCCACATATTCGATATTTTAGAAGATTTCAGCCAGCAGAAGTCCTAGGAAGTTTTCTTACTTTTTGTCAAGGGATGAAGCAAACGTCGTGGAGGACAGTGGCGAAGCGGTATACACATGTAACAACAATTTCAACGTGCTATAGTCGTAATATTATATTTTTAGGTGTTAAATACATAATTGCAGGAGTTTTCATTGATATGTACGTAAACCTTCTTCTATTAAATAATTGAAAGTTTTATATATATTGTTTTTATTAATTAACTATTAAATAAATATATTTAAATTTATCTAATATAATTAATCTGATAATTTATTAATTAATTATTCGTTTATAATCAATTAAATTAATAAAATTTAACTTAAATAAAGTTAAAATAATATCACAATAAAAAAACCCTCACCCTGCATCCCCCGTCACTTCCCTTTTCTGGCCGAAGCCCTCGCCCATGTCCCTCCCCCTCTACCAGTTTCGCTGAAACCCATAGCCTTTGAACCTCTCCTTCTCCTCCTCCGAGTCGACTACGCCACCTTCTTCCATCAGCGATATCTTCCTCCCAAATAGCTCGATCGCTGGTTCTCTCCCATCAAACATTTGGCATCTTCTACCTCGCGTCCCCAAATAGAGCAGCAAGCGGGGTGGCGTCGAGCGAGCGAAGGCATTGAGGGGCATGGCGGCTTCGAGGGCTTTGCGAGGGAGGACGGGGCAAAGAGGTCAAAGCCGATGGCGAACGCAGGACCGCAGGGTCGATTCCGCGGCCCGCGTTCCGCCTATTTTAGCTGCGGGAGGCCGCGAACGCAACATCCAAATGATTTTTTTTTTCTCAGCTTCGCGGTTTGGGGCCGCTCCTCGCGAAATACGTAGCCCCAAACGGAGCCTTACTCTTATGAGTCCCTATAATTGTGTCTATAGGATCTATAACAACATCAAGGTTAATACATTTGTGAATAATCAATCATTGCTTTGTATTCTAACAAGCACCAATTTAGCTATTTCTATACACCCACCATCATACACACAAGAATATTGATTTTAGATTCACTGCCATAAGAAGAAAAAAACTCTAACATAAACACAAAAAACCTTAATGTTTGATTCAAACAAAGATTCAAAGATGGTTTGAACAAAGGTTGAGCCTTCTTTAAGGAGTTTAGAACCTTATGCAAAAGCAAATTGAAATAGGTTAACACTAGGTTCGAACAATAGTAGGAGGTTAAATTTTCTTTTAAAAAAGGCTAGAATGTTTAAAATAGATTCGAAAAAAATTTGAGACCTCTTTTAACCAGACTTGAACTAGTTAAAGAAGATTCAAATTAAAATTGAACAAAGTTGGAACCAAATTTAAACAAGATTTGATGCAAACTTGAAACTATTTAAACTTTTCCTAGAATTTAAATCGATGCTTCACCGAGTTCTACATTTGCATGTCTATCAAACTACCTCAATAACTCGTTTTCACAAAATTATTCTTCCTCATAACATCTAAAAATCAATAAATATTCATTTTAATGAAATATCCATAACATTTAAACATAAAAAAACATAGCAATAAAGGTTAAATTTCAATTTAACTCCATTAAAACTTTTTAACCACCATCATAATGTTCATATTGTGATATTGGAAGTATAACCACTCAGTCGATGTCTCTTCTTCTTCTTCTTCTTCTTCTTCTTTGAAAGGACCTAGATTCCATTTTAGGATGTTCCTTCCTACAAAGCTTTCAAGGCAATTTCCAACAACATAGTTCATCCATCTTGCTTGATCAGTTGTCAACGGGTATACTGTCGCATTGAATTTAATCCCCAATGACTCCCTATAGGCTTCCAGAAAAGATAAAAGATTCTCATCTTAGATATATTCGACCTCCCTCAGCAAGTGCAACTCAGAAAGTAGGTTATATGTCTAAAAAGTTTGAATTTCTCTTATTTGGGATTGCCCTACGCCTGATATCGGCTTCCCAATCTCATGAACTTTTAGACATCCAATATCAGTCCTGCTGACACTCCTCTCAATATCAACAAAACGGTAGCTCGAGGCACCACGATCTCTTTCCCTGCATGAATGCTTATACTTCAATTCAGTTGGAGTCTCTCTCCTGGGTTCAACTCGAATCACTGGTGTCTCTTCCTCGTTGGTAGAAAGTTGGAAATCGTCTTTAAAATCTTCATCTTTTCCTTCAACCGCTCCTTGATCAGTGAAAGTGATCAATCTCCTGGTTGTGCAACCAAATTCATTATGCCCAAACCCATAGCACCTAAAGCACTTCTTGGCTATGATGGTTTTAAGAATGCAGCTTGGCTCTACCTATTATCCATTATGTATCAGTTGTTCCTATGATAGGGCCATCATGGATATTCTCCTGGGTGTATTATGGTTGTAAGATCCTAAGCTTGAACTTTTCCTGTAAAATATGTCAGTTGCCCAGTGACACGATCTCTCTACTTTTGAAGCTATGGTCTGAACATTCTGTCTATAGTTAGTCGGTAGGAACCGGTGTTGCATCTCCAGCTTCATCTTAAACCAAGGAGTAATCTTATCTTTTTCCTCATGCTGACATATGGACTTTATATTCTCTCTACAAAGACGTCCTGACCAGTCTTCTTCATTGCTAATATTCTCCTTATGGAAGGGATCCAGATCCTCATCTCTTTCAGCCCTTCGACTCTCCAAATCTCGGTCCAAAATAATCTCCCCCTAGGTCCCGTCATCAAATTTTGCATGCCTCTGTTGAAGGCGATGGCTCTCCATCTATATCTCATCTCGAGTAGGGTCTGGCATGTATCTCTTTGGTGGCATAACTAGTTTTTAGATATGGGTATGTGGAAGGAGGCAAAGAAAATTTGATTTAGGGTTGCTGATTTTAAAAAAAGTCAACAAGTGAAACTTAGGGTTAGGTCAAATTTTGCATATGTTTTGGGGATATGAAAGAGTATTTTTGGGTGAAAGTTGCTTCCGTAGGGGCAGATGCTAGGAAACCCTAAGATAGAACTAGGGTTAAAATACTAGAGTTAACCCAAACAACAATAGGAAAACAAATATTATTGCTTAAAGCAAATAAGTGGTGACATTTAAGCACACTTGAAAGGCAAAATACAACACACGACACCTGAATATCAAAAATAGCAAAATGCATAGAAATAATCAAGCTGGGGTGGAATATTGGCGGTGGTGGTAATCGACGAGGATTTGGCCCTCCGATGAAGTAGCAATGAGTGGGTGAAGGCAGAAAGGCGCGGCGCGACAGTGAAAGGTGTGGAAGGCGAAAGCGAAGGGGAGGATTTACAACAATGGCAGCAAACTGGAAAGAGCGGAATGGATGGTTGGGAAGCTGAAACAACAGAAAACAGTAGTTTTTAGGCGGCTACAGTGAGGGTAATGTCGGTGGAAGCAACGGGGGATGTGGATAACTGCAGGACAGCATGAGGAAGGTTGCAAGGGTGGTGACAGCGAGGAAAGGTGGGTGAATTGAAAAAAGAAAGGTGTGGCTGCAGAAATGGAGGGTGATTGGGAGAAAGAATGTGGAAAAGGATAGGGAAGATAAACACAACCTCAA
This sequence comes from Phalaenopsis aphrodite, assembly GCA_003013225.1. NCBI lineage: Eukaryota > Viridiplantae > Streptophyta > Magnoliopsida > Asparagales > Orchidaceae > Phalaenopsis > Phalaenopsis aphrodite. Next base: position 1,577,713 of record NEWO01000061.1, read on the forward strand.
AGAAGAGATACGGTAAGAGTACCACCCAAACCCTCGGATACAGTCCTCACAAGGAGAAACAGATATCAGTGGCTGTCCTGACAAAAATTTGAGCTAAAACTGAATTCTAAATTCTTATACAACTGATAAATAAGAAAAGACAAAAGGATGAAAGAATAATATAATAAAAAAGAATAAAAAAGAAAAACAAGACTGTGTCGGCCGTTTCCTGCAATTTTAAAATCCAGCGGTACAGTAGAAGTTACAGTAAAAATCCGTAATAAGCTCCCGTGTTAGGTTCGCGGGATCAATCTTTTCCTTGAGCTTTGATTGTTGTTTGATTTCCTTCATGAGATCTCCAGAGCAATCCAAAGTCGTATCAATCTTTCTGCTGCTATGTATAAAGCAATTCATTGCAAATATTAGAAATTAGTTTCACCCACTTGACTAGATAGTGCCAAATCCTCGACAGAATTAGAGAGTGGTGCTTTAGCAAGAATCAAAGATGGATTATTCAAGGCTCAAAAATAGAAAACTTATGGCTCTTCTTGATAAATCCTTTTCCTGTGAAGGAGAGGACGGTCCTACAAGGATTTTCTGCTGCAATGAGAGGAGGTATAGTATTTATTTATCCAAGAGAAGTGTACTTGAAACAAGTCAATAAACAATTTTTGCCCAAAATAGTAAGAAGTGGTATGCATTATCTCAGCCTTTATTTACTTGCTTGCTTAACTTATTCCACTGTAAATTCAAGTCCTACACATGAATACAACTTCTAGCAATGCATTTAACTTTTTATAGCATACTATAGAGTTGAATTAAATAACTTGTTACTTAATCTTTTCTCAGTCGCACTCCAAGCACCTTTTCATCTATCACCAAAATCACACATTTGTGTACAATGAAGTCTTTAAATATGTTTGCTTATTATAAGGGGGTGCTGGAATAGGTTGGAAAAACTCTAGGGGTTGTGTACTAATTAGAATAGATAACAAACAAAAGGACAATAGAAGTAAATTGTATGCACCCAAAATCATGCCAGAATTTAGAAAGTTATGCTACGAAGATTACTAAACTGACAAGAACAAGTACAGAATCGGTGAAAAAAAAAAATTAAAAAAAGGCTTTTGTTACTCAGACCAAGCATTCCAAATACAATTTGTTAATAAAATGTGAACTTGATAATAACCTGATGGAATAGAAGTTGAAGCCGGCCCTGGAACAGCAGCCGTATCCAGTTTCACAATGCCTTGGTTACTTGTCATATTTCCAATCAAAGGATGACTTAAAGCAGCTCTGCCGTCCATAAAATTCTCAGAGATCAAAACAGTAAAATGAGAGTTCTTAACATTATCAGCAGTTGGATCTGCAGCCCGAGAATTGCGCCTTCCCTACACCATTAGATAATAATTGCATATATGAACTTTTGTTTTTACTGCTTTTGTCTAATAATCAGCATCAACATCTTTAACCTTATCCTAAGTTGTTAGTTTCATGAGTCCTCATTTTCCATTCTTCATATTGAGTGTTTTAAACTTATTAGTGATAAATCATGTTCAGCTAATTTCATACATGAAACCATAGGTTTACCCCTTCTTCCTAATTCATTGACATTGGTTTATCTACGCATCTAATTTATGCATTTCAGCCCTTTGCTATATACATCCAAATCACCTAATGTCTATAGTTAATTATCTTATCTTCAATTAATGCCGCTCCAATTGTTCCTCTAGAGTATTTTTTTTTATTATTATTATTGCTAACTTTGCAAAACATACATCTTAACGTTATCATTTATGCTACAGCTAAATTTAGATATCAACAAATTTTTGTCGCAACACTCAAATTCACAAAACATCAAAGACTTCACAACCTTAGAAAATCAACATTTAAGTCTCTCAAATATCCTCTCTTATATCATAATACTTCTAAGACACTTTCTCATTTCATCCTAACATCAAAAAGATAGAACCTCGTCAATATTCTTATTCTTCATATAATAGATCCAACATACTTAAGCCCATCATACATTAAAAATCACATTATCTTCTAATTATATTAGGTAATGGTTCTTAAAATTACATTCATTAAAATTATAGAATATTTATATAAATACCACTCAATTCTTACTTACATACTTAACACCCAAACTTAAATTTTTAGATACATACAACCTTACCAGCAGCCTAGGAAAAGATGTATTTCACTTTCTAAAAGTCAAAATGGTAGTCTTTTTAATGTGATATGAATGATTTGAACGTAAATGTTAAAAAACAAAGTTTAAGTGTTAGATAAGTAAATCCATAGGAATTAGGTGGTATGCATGTAACTGCCCCTAAAATTATATATCATGTAACGAGTCCCTCCTTCCCTACCTCTCGTCCGCAGTGGTGCCCACTCTCTCCAATCATGGAAGAGAGCTTAAGAAACACAGATCAATGCCTTCTATCAATCAATCAATTTTTCTATGGACAACAGATTACAATTTGTGTGCTTTCCTTTAAAGTCGTTGAGCCCTTCTTAATTTTATAAACTTCCCCTCTAATAAAAAATCCAATAAAAATTATGTAAAGCTTTTTCCATTGCTTTATTTTATGCATGATATCATAAAATGGTTACAGTTTTCTTCCAATCTTTATTTTCTTTCTCTAATGTTAGGATTACCTAATTTCAATATTATTCCCCTTACCAGATTCTCCTTATATAAGCCTCCCCTCTTATAAAAAAAAAACAATAAATATTCTGGAGAGGTTTTTTCCATTGCTTTATTTTATGGATGTAACAATAGCAAGGTTATGGTTTTCTTTCAATGTTTAGTATTTTTCTCTAAAGTGAGGATTTCTTACTTTCAGTATTATTCCTCTTATCAGATTCTCCTTCTACTCATTGTGAATAGGTTATTTAGCTTCCTTTTAAAAGAATTGATCATAATTAGTGGTGAAAACAACACAATGAGAGAACCCTAGAATAGCCAGCATCATATCACTTAAATAGTAAAAATTTCCTTAAATTATCTCAAATAGTAAAGATCTTTATGAAAGGAAAACGAAAGCTCCAACATCTTGTGGATCAACCAACAGAGCCTAAAGACATAAGTTTGCACTTTGCAAAGAAATTAATTCAATGGTCATGACATGGTTGTAGAACACTATGATACTGAAGATTAAAGATTTGAAGTTTGTACTTCACGAAGGAGCGGATTTGATGAAAATGATATGGTTGAAGAACAATATACTATCGAAAATCAGTAGATCACTACAGAAGAGATTTAAGATATATATAAACAAACAAATTCAAAAGTTGTTGCACTTAACTATTAAATCAAGGCAAAGCACACCCCTATCAAATAAGGTAACATCCCCGTCATTCAATACTTTAATGTCATGAAAGGTTACTAATTGAAGTTAGACTACTATCAACATCTCAAGGGTTGAGAATGTAGTGATCCTAAAATAATTTGTGGAACGAGAAAGAATCTGAGTTTTTGGTAGGACTCAACAACGTATTTGAGCAAAACCAAATCCAAATTTAAAAAGCAAAAATCTTCATTCATTGAAAATATTTTCTCGTATGAGACTAAAAACAGAAGAATGATGGTAATCATCAATAGTCTGTGTTGACTTCATTTTCGAGTGAGGTCTTTACTTCTTTCCTTAGAGCCTAGGGTCTAGTCTTAGATGTTCCTTGTTGACCCTTTTAGAGGACTAGTCCTGGGACCCACACCGCTTAGAAAATTTGAGCCACTCCTTTACTCCTTCGAGTCTCTTATGAGCGGTTATGATTCCTCGGCATTTTTGTCGAGTTGATTAGAACTGACATATGAAACTCGAGTTAAGATCCTACATAAATAGGAGCAGCCCCTAGGGAAATCCTTAGTGACTTGAGCACTCGCGGACGCCACAATTTTCACAACCACTAAACCATGCACGACATTAACTTGAACTGAACTGACCTTCAACGAGCTTGTCCGGATGACCCCGGAAGACAAAACGGACGGCATAAGCGCGTCTGAAATGTTGATTTTACCTGAAAAAACACTCAAATTGGTATAGTTCCGCGCGCAGGTAAATGGCACGGAAATTGATGCACGTGCTTGATTAAATAGGAGGTACAAGTCCAGGCACAGGCCAGGTTCAATACGGGCTGGACATGGGCTGAACGCGAGCTAAATAATTTCAAATTTCAAATTTTTAAAATTTCAAATGAGTCATTTAATCTCACCATAATTGAATTCATTTAGAAATTATTATTAGCCAAATTTTACTCTCCCCCATACATTAAAGTTAATCAATGCTCTGCCCAATGCAGCGTAACGAAATTTTTGGAATTCCCGGGGTACAAATCTCGCTCGGCTTGTCTCCTCCTTCATTCGGCCCCCTTTCTTCCCCCGCTCACCTCCTCTCTTCTGCATTGAAACCCTTACATGCTTGGTCGCCCCCTCTCACGAGCTCCTTCTCTGCGCCAAGGACCTCCGCTCGCCTCTCCTCTGCGCCGAGGACCCCATTCGACTCCATCAAAACCCTCGATTGGCATGCGAGCTCCTCTCCTCCTGCTTCACCTTCTCATCCCACTGAAGCCCTCGCCTCCCTGGATCGAAGCCCTAGTAGACCTCCTTTTCTTCCTCGCTAGCGACCGCGCTCGGCTACCTCCCACTCCCGTTCTTCCTCGTTCTCCAGCCGAAATAAGAATTTTTTTCTACTTTGGTATGTGTCTGTCTATGCCAGCTTTCCTCATTTTGTTTGGTTTTAACTTTTCCATTTGGTTAAATTGTGATATTTGTATCCTATAACAGAGGTATGCTGCTTTTAGTGCCTATGTATTTATTTACATGACCAACATTTGTGATCTTTTGGTATGTCGTGAAGGATTTGGGTGTTATAAACGTGACATTTTCGAATGTTAGATACAAAAATACATAAGAATTGGGTGTTCGCTCTGTGAAAGACAAATTTGAGGGTTATAACTATTTGATGGCATTTGTCCTCAGTCGTGCTTTTCTTTTAAGGGACATTTTAGTTGTGGCTCTCAGATCTTTTTTTGGAAGCTTGTTCATATAAGTATTATGTGGAGCTGATTAATAAAGTTGTTGTTGAGTTGCAAGGCATTTGCATGCTTACCATCCAAATTTCCACGCTTACATACATACCACTCAATTCATATATGTTTGCATATCTAGCACCAAGATTTTGGCTCTTTATGTTCATACCACCAACTCCTTATATATATCTACACGTCTAACACGTAAATCTCATTTTTACTACATATAAGTCATATCAACACCTTTCTTCACAAGAACTCTCAAAATGATATCTCTTTGAACTATATCATAATCTTTTTTCTAAATCAATAAAAATCATATGTAAATCCTCCTTACTATCTCTAAACTTCTCCATCAAACCTCTCAATAAATGTATAGCTCCCATAGTTGACCTGTCCGGCATAAATCTAAATTGATTATGAGAAATTTTAGTAATACGTCTTAACCTATGTTCAATTACTCTCCGGTAATTTTAAAATATGACACATCAACTCAATTCCTCTATAATTTACATACTATACGCATCCCTTTTATTCTTAAAAAATGGGACCAAAATACTCTTCGTCTACTCTTTAGGCATCTTCTTAGTTTTTAAAATAATATTAAAGAATTTAGTAAGTCAAGAACCTCCCAAATCTCCTAAATATTTCCACGCTTCAATTGGAATATAATCAGGTCCTACCGACTTTCCACCGTTGGTTTTCATTAAAGCCTCATCAATTTCTTTACTAATGCGACGGTAAAAAAGAAATATTTTATTATTATTAACCATATTAAGATCACTAAGTTCAATAGTATTTTTTGAAACTTCATTAAAAAGTTTATCAAAATAACTCACATACCTATCTTGAATATCTTTCCTAAATTTTTTTTTTATTTTCACCTTTAATACACTTTACTTGAGTTAAATCTTCACTTTTCTTTTTCTTTTGTTTGGCTGATTTATACATATATTTTTCGTCTTCCCTAGTATCTAATATATTATAAAATTCACTAAAAGCAGAATTTTTAGCGTAACAGATTGTTCTCTTAGACTCCTTACAGGCCGTTTGATATTTTTCCCAATTCGTTAAGCTTTATTTAAACTAATTTTTATTACATAACTTCTTATATTTTATCTTTTCTTACATATTATTATTGCAACACCAACTTTTTTTATAGAATTTTTTTCTTTTGATTCTTCAAGTACAATTTTTGTCACTTGTTTAACAGTATTTGTTACTCCATCCTAAATAGAATTTGCATCTTCATGAATATCTCAAATTTTAAAATGTTGAATTTTACTAATAAAAATAATTTTATTTGTATTTTTTATGTACCCCATCTAATTCTACGATGATGATTCCTTGTATTCTTTATTTTACAACTCTTCATCTAAGAAGCTTGAACTATTAATCAGTGTTGAGTACTTAAATCCTCACTTTGAATGACCTTACAATCTTTACATTCTCGACGATCTCTTTTTCTCATAATAAAATAATCAATTTGTATTTTATTAGATCCATTCTTATAAGTAATAATATGTTCATCTCATTTCTTGAATAAAGTATTAGCAATAACAAAATTATAAGCAAAAGCAAAAATCTAATATAGCTCTACCTTCTTCATTAATCACTCCAAAGTCATTTTCACTATGAATATTTTTAAAATCTTCTACCACTCTACTGACATATCCATTTAAATCTCCTCCAATAAATTTTTTTTCTTCAAGAGGTATCATTTGTATTAGATCTTCTAAGTCATTCCGGAATTTATCTTTAGAACCTATATCTAAACCTACTCGATGAGCATAAGCAATTAAAATTTTAAAAATCTTACTATCAATAATAATCTAAAGGACTATAATTATATCTCCAACTCTATTAATTTTTACAACATTATCTTTCATTCTTCTCTATAATTACTCCAACATCATTTCTAGTGTGACTCTTACCTAAAAACCAAAATTTAAAATCCAAGTTATCAATCTCCTTAGTCTTTTCTCCAAATCATTCAGTTTCTTGAACACATACGATGTTTATCTTTCTATGAATCACTATATCAACTAATTTCATTAATTTACCAGTGAGAGTATCTATATTCCAGGATCCTATCCTAATATTAATTTATGAACTAACTTATTTACCTACATCCGTCTGTAATGTGAGAAACCTTGCTTATTTGACACTACACTTGGGCGCCGGTGTAGTGGCCCTTGTACACTTTTCATTGTATTCAGACCATACAACGCACATTCACGTGAATGGCGAGCTTCAAACGAGAAAGGCTTACGGTGGATACTTAGGCACCCAGAGACGAGAAAGGGCCTAGCAAGCGACGAAATGCTTCAGAGAGTTGAAAATAAGCATAGATCTGGAGATTCCTGAATAGGTCAATCTTTCGAACTGTTGTTGAATCCATGAGCAGGCAAGATACAACCTGGCGAACTGAAACATCTTCGTAGCCAGAGGAAAAGAAAGCAAAAGCGATTGCAGTAGTAGCGGCTAGCAAAATGGAAACAACCTAAACCGTGAAAATGGGGTTGTGGGAGAGCAACACAAGCATCATGTTACTAGGCGAAACGGTGGAGTGTTGCACCCAAGATGGCGAAAGTTCAATGGTCCAAAGCATCACTAGCTTACGCTCTGACCCAAATAGTATGGGGCATGTAGAATCTCGTGTGAATCAACAAGGATCACCTTGCAAGGCTAAATACTCCTGAGTGACTGATAGCGAAGTAGTACTATGAGGGAAAAGTGAAAAGAAGCCCCATCGGGGAGTGAAATAGAGCATGAAACCGTGAACTCCTAAGCAGTGGGAGGAGAATGTGATCTCTAATCGTGTCAGTTAAAGAATGAGCAGGCGACTCATAGGCAGCGACTTGGTTAAGGAAATCAACCGTAGTCGTAGTAAAAGCGAGTCTTCATAGAACGATTGATAACATGGAAGCAAAGCGATGTACAATCTAATAAATCTAATAGTATGCATATACTTTTAAAATAGGTGTATGTGAAAAGAAATGGAAGCATAAGCTTTTTCAGAGGTATTTTAAGTCAAATGTGAGGAATTATTTTCTGTTATGTATTAAATTAATATTTTATTAAATGAATAACTGTTTTATTAACTAGTTTAAAAATAAATATTTCATTCATATCTTGCATTTTGAAAGTTTGAAATATGTTTCACAAATGGAAGAAAAATATATGACATATGAAATAACATTTTAAAAGATTTTTAATTGATTTCAAATGAAAAGTAAAAGATCAAGTCATAGAGGATTACGCTCAGATGGTACGGCATGAGATGTGATTTACTTGTGCACGATAAAGAAAATTATAAATGTATACATTTGAGTGCATTATTTTTTTGAGATACCTTCGGGTATAATTTTTAGAATGCATTCTGGTATATTTTTTAGGATACATTCGGGTATAACGGTAATCCTGATATAACTCTTAAAGAAGTTAAAAATGATAAAATTGAAACGGAATGAATAAAAAAAATGTAAAAATTGACAGCTTTATAAAGTAATAAACTACATTTCTTTTGGTCAATCATGCATAGCATTGACATAATAATTTAATCCATATTAAGATTATAATTGTTCACTAAGTCAAACTTACTATTGAAATTAATAGTATGTTTCAGGAAAAGAAAAGCTGATAGGTACCATATTATGTTTTGTTTGTACTCTCTTTTTATACTTTGTTTGGATGGTATTGTTGTGTGGATTTAGATATTTCATGTGTAGATATTTCTTTTATTGTTGGATGATTTAACTTTCCATATATGTATTTGTGAATCATTAATAGCTCTTTCATAAGCATCGGGCCTTAAATTGATTTAGGATGATTTTTAGACTGAAAGTTGGAGTCTTCTTTCCTTTTTGCTTTCAAATTTGAGATATTTACAAACCCTAAGTTTAGATTCAAGTTTAGTACTACAGATTTATTTTGGGCTTTGTTTGGAAACCAAAATTAGAAAAGCTAAAAGTTAAGAGTAAAAGAGAAGTATCAACATATAAATATCACATGTAAAATACTTTAAAGTTTTTCTTTAACCTATGTACAAATAATATGTTTCTATTAAATTTTTTATATGAAAGTTCTAAACCCTATGTTTAGCTATAGCAAAATTATCTTTGAATTAATTAGAGCTACTATAACGAGAATTAAAATAATGAAGAACTAATATTGTGTTATTGGAAGAAGAAAAGGAGGATATTGAGGTATGCATGTCAAAGCACAAATCTTTCTCAAACATTTATATATATATATATATATATATATATATATATATATATATATATATATATATATATATAGTTTCTTAAATATTAATACTCAATCTATTTGATGAATAATAAATTTTAAATTCCATTGTAATATGAGCATATTTAATTGAAGATATTGAATTAAGAAAAAAAATTGCAAAGCATTCATAATTTTGCAAGAAGCAAAGATACAAAAGAGAATTTCAATTATAAAGTTAAATTGACAATAATAATAGGATCTAAATAGATAACCTACTTCATATTTCAATATGCATATATGTATATGTTTAGATTAGGGTTAGATGAAAAACATAAATGATAATAATAACAATAATTAGGTTGAAATTAAGGTGAAGAGAAAAAAATAACAAGGATCCTTAATTGTTTAATAATGAGTTAAATTGGATAGATTAAGAAATAATTATGAGAAATAAGAGGGGTGTGAATGTGTTAAACTAAATTTTAAATTTAATGATAGAAAGAAAAAAATACAAAAGTTGATTTTTAACTGGTTTAAGTTCTTTTTTTCTTTTTCGATTGAACGCTACTGATAACAATTAAATTAGATTAGATCAAACTAAATTTAAAAAACAAGTGAATTGAATGAATTTGATATATTATAAGTGAAAATATAGCTTGGATTAATGTCATAATTTTATTAAAAAGAGTAAATAAATGTGAAGAATGATATTTAATTAATTAAAGACAAATTAGATTGGATGCAAATAAGAAGCATGCAATTAAAAAGATTAAATTTTGATTTGGAGAAGAAAAATATAAAGCTAATTAGAAAATAACCTGCTTATTTGTTATATATATATTAAAAAATTAATAATGAGAAATATTCTAAAATAATAAACACTAATCAAGTATATTATTTCATTATAAGTACTTCATCAATGGAAGTGGCTTTTAAAGAAAAAGAGTACACAAATGACACTAATTTAGGGTTGTTAAACAGTGTGGGCGGTCAAAAGAGATGTTATGTAAGTTGTAGGAAGAGAAATGATGGTAAATGGATGAAAGAGGCTGAGAAATCGATGCCCTTAATAATTGAACAACAAACCAGAACACGAAAACTATAGCTCAACTGCAAAACGAGTTGCAAAGGAGGTCTTCAGACTTCAAAAAGGGATCAACACCCAGAACCAATAAAGTTACAAGCACACCACTTGAGAAAAATCTGGGATACAACACTCCGGCAAGAAACAACAACAACAAAATCCTTAATCCCACTACGTGGGGTTGGCTACATGAATCCTTTTTTCTCCATTGTGTCCTATTTAGTGTCATATTTTCATTTAGGGGATCAAATAGACATATAACTTTTGGTGCTTGGCTAAGTGACAAGCCTAGAACTGTCTTATATTTCTCCCTATATCTTAAATCAATCTAGACCAATAGGAATTCTCTAAATAAGAAAAAATTATTGTACCTGCCAAAGTGCCCCAACATCTCTCTATCATGGCACTCCTATAAGATACTTTCCCTGAATGAACTACTAAGAATGCACAACCAATTTCGAAAGAACAATCCATTGGACCTATGATATTGTTCATACCGTTTCCCTTGATGTGTCTAAAGCTCCTAAAATTCTCCATCAATTATATATCAATCTTTTAACATTTTAAGTTGAATACCTTTTACACATAGTAGTGATCAATAAATGGAGGCAGCTCAATGCATCAGTATTCTTATTCTATTTCCCTACTTTGCGTTTGAGTACAATATAGAATGAAGAAAAAGACTCCACCCAAAAAGCATATATGTCACTTAGCATGTTTTGGCTATTTAGGAGTCTCAAGGCTTCATGATCAGTGTAATTGCAAATAGTGACTTCAGTGATAGAGAGCTCTTACAATAACATAAAACTCTTTGTCAAAGAAAAAGAATTTCCTCCTAGAATAATTCAATTTTTCATCAAATAAAGCAATAGGATGTCCTTATTCACTCAGCACATTTCCAATCCACATATCAGAGGAGCCACACTCCACCTCGAAACTTGAATAAAATCTTGAAGAGCTGAGACCACAACCTAAGTAGCATGTTTTCTCAAAGCTTCATAAGTCGTATGTGTGTTATCTGACCAACTGAATTTGACTTGAAAGGCTCCATCAAAGGCGCGGCTGTAGATTTTCCTAATTAGTCTCATATAAAAAAATAGTCCATTAAACTAGCATACTGAGTAAAAATATTGTGAGCTAGGCAAGACCACAATTACCTCTTCACTAAGTCCATTTCAAAATCAATAGCTAAAATAATATGCCCAAAAAAACACATTTGCAATGTAAAAAAAAACACTTTTTCAGGTGATCATACTATGATTTTGTTCGCATAGCTAGAAAAACATGTCATATATGCTACAAATACTCTTTTAAACAGTTATACTCCTGAATGTCATCAAAATACACAATCATAAATTTTTCATAAAGCATCTACATCATGAACGTGTTCAATATATTGGGCAAGCCAAAGGGCATCATATTCTACTCATACAATCAATTCCACCTTTTGAAAGCGGTCTTCCACTTATCTCCCAGTCCCATTTAGATCTAGTGATAACCACTAAGCAATAATCTTACGAAAAATGTTGGCTCAATGTAACTGATCCAGTAGATCATCCAATCATGGAATTAAAAATTGATATTTGACTGTGATTTTATTAATTACCCTTCTATCAATACCCATGTGGAGAGATCCATCCTTCTTCAATACAATTAAAGCTAGAACCGCACACAAGATAATCTCAAAATCAAGCGTCTAACCATCAAGTCTATGGCAAACTTCTGTAACTCCTCGCACTCATCTGGTCGCATTCAGTAAGAAGGTTGATTTGAAAGAATTGATGCTATAATGAAATCTATGGCATGTTAATCATGCCTCGGTATTAGAAACCTAAGAGGTTGATAGTCGATCAGAACATCCTAAAACTCTCTCAACATGAGCTGTACTATTTCAGGTATGGGCATCTCAAACTCGTTGCCTTATTGGACCAGCAATTTTAGTCTGATTGGTGCTTCTCTCAATGTCAGCAGAAATATGGCTCGTCACTATCATCTTAGACTTTGTACGAATGTAATTTACATCAAACTCCTTTCAATATATAAGTACGATGCACTTACCATCATTGGCAAATGAACAGGTGTTCTTTCAGTCGTTAAGACACGTGCACCAACAGTCCTGCGAAAGATAGCCCAAAATAATATGACACATCTATAGATACCACATCACACCACATCTTGATTTAAAACTTCTCTATAATAGAGAAGTCCCCTAGGGATCCTCTATTAACTATGAGCTTGTTCCATTTCTTCAAACAAAAATAAGAAATAAGGCTTGGGGCACTTCTGTGCCGAAGGGCTCAACTTGTCTGTTGATAGTACTTCAAAGGACGGCCCAAAATGATATGATACATACATAGATACCACATCACATCACATCTAATCCTGAAACTTCTCTCCACTAAAAACTCAACTGTGCATCTTCTATCAACCATGGTCTTATTCTCTTTCATCAATCAAAATAAGGAATAGCGTTTGGTGAGCTTTTGGGTAACAAGGCTCAACTTATCTAACATTCAGATAGACACCACGTTTTCACAAGTATCTCTGTTAATGATAAGAATGAAATATTTTCCATTCGTGGTTCAAAGGGAAAGAAAAATAATGTGTCGAAACCATTATTGCTCTTTTGTGGGCTAAGTTTGAAGAACATGAAGAACCACTAGAATCTCTCTCTTATCGTATAGAAATTGACACTCCACATCTTCACTTTCTCATGTATCCCCGGTGTCACTGTCTATTTATTCCACTTCTCCCTATTCTGTGAAAGAGATCACTCTTTTATTGGGACAATCAAATATTATATGACCAAAACCATGCTAGAAAGAACTTGGAAGTGTTGGATCCCCCACCTTCTCTCAAGTTTGGGCTGATCTTTCCTCACATGGAGTTGATTTGGTTTCTTTGGTAGGTGTACTCTTATTGCTTAACCCCATGGTCGAGCCCTACTTGTAGGTTTAATGGTTTCATAAGAAGATGTTGCTTCTCCACCATTAAGGCTAGGGTTTGTACGTCAAATAAGGACCAATATGATTACAACTGCATCACATTACTAATACTTGGTCTCAGAAATTTAAGCTACCTTGTCATTGTTCTTCTCTAGCTTCACTAATTCACATCTCAACATACGTTGATTAACTTCAGCCATATACCCTTCATCAGGAAAATCACTCTAGTATAGGTTCATGGAGTTTTTGAAACATGTCATGCTAGTAATATGGGAGTAGATATTTACGATACATCTATCTTTTCATATTAAATGATGTGATCATCATACTCTTCCCTTCCCAACATAAAGACATTTCAGATCATGTCCCCACAAGGAAACGTTCATTCTAAGTTCGATGATTGTTAATTTGACTCTCTTATCTTAGAAACATCCTTAATTATATTCAAAAAACTAATACAATGTTTAGAGTCAATCAATGAATTCATTCGACTAGATGCGTATATAAAAATCCAACAAATTAGTCCACCCAAAAATCATTGCTTCTTATCTGATGTTCAATGTCAAATCATTCGGGAATCAGTTCTTCATCACTGAAAACTTCCTGATATAAGGAGTTAACTTCTCTTAATCTGACGAGTCACTATTATGGCTAAGAGTGATCTCTAAGAGTCAATATTATTCTGTGAAAGAGATCACTCTTTTATTCCACTTCTTCCTGACAAAATTTTTTTTAGTTAGAGAATCTCCCTTTGCATCTCTTTCACTGTAAGCTTCTAGCCATCTCTTACATTATTTCTCCTCGGCGGCATGATATCTCTTTTCCCAATTAGATAGAGAGCAATTTAAAGCTTGGGAGGGAGAACAAGAATAGGGTTAGGAAATTTGATTCAGTAGATGAATTAGGTTATCTAAATTTCAAGTTTATGAGTGGGAAAAAGACCAAAAAAATTCATTAAAGATTTAGGGTCTAGATAATTCCAATACCAAATTACACTGATCTAGGGTTGGTAAATGGTACCAAATGATCAAAAGAAAAGTTAAGTTACAAGATACGAAATGAGGCTGAGAAGATGATAATTATAGATAAATTGTAGCAATCGGCAACTGGACAGCAAACTGAAATACGAAAACGGTAACTTTGTTGAAAAATTGGTGTCATAAGGGGTCTTTGAACGTCTAGAAGAGATCATGGCCCAAATCTAATAAGTTTACGAGCACATCACTGAGAAAGACCAATGATATAGCACTCTATCAAAAAAAATAAAAAATAAAAAATAAAAAATAAAAAAGAGAGATAACAATCTCTATTGTATAAATCAAAACTTCGAAATATCAAGCCTGATTTTAAGCAATATACTTATACTAAGACGCGAATTAAAACCAAATCATAAATCAAAATAAGGTAAACAATGACTAATAGAACTGGTGGTCCAACAACATGCAAAAATTTGTCAGCTTAGTTTCCCACAGGACGGAAATTCCCATCCTGCATATGTTTTGTGCCCATCCCACCTAACAAAATGTGACAGCATCAAGGAGTCTTCCAAATAACGTGGGTATTTATAGTAATGAAATTTGTTTGCTTAAAATTTAATATGTTATCTTGATGCAGACACTTGTATGTAGCAATTAATGTTTCTATTAGTAAAAATTGTGAGTTAAAAGTTGTCTTTTTGTTTTCATAAATTGCAAGTTTCTCTCATATTAATGTAAGAGTTATGAAACATTTTCATGCATCGATGCCTAATGACCACTACATAAGATAATTAAATAAAAAATAATACACAATTGCATGATGAAAGAAATGCAAGATGTGTATAATACAAATAAATTATTGAAGGACTATACGGAATGGAATCCATGCTTATGATATTAGCCATGGAATCAAATGTATATGTGCACGAAATGAAAATAGAACATGCTACATAACATCTGAGACCTGAAACCGTAAACAATGAAATGGGTGTCTTTATGGTATACATTTATACAGTGACACCTATAACAAAGAACAAATATATTATATGATAAAATAAAATAAATTATGAAAATTGTAATACGAAAAGTAAGACATGTTATTGTACTTTACTTTTCATAATAATTTGGTGTCTAAAATTTGCTCGTGCATATTATTTCTAATTTTTTAAATTACTATAGTTCGAAAACATATTTAATCATTGATTTTTCACTCACAAAATATAAAATGATAAATTTTAGTTAAACCTCCTAAAGTTGACCAGATGACAAAGAAGATTTTGTGAGCCCAAAGTGATAGATAATGAGAAATGTTTTTTTTTTTTAATATTAGTTGTAAATTTGAAAAAAAAAATTAAATTTAGGTGTACTTAAGTTTAAAAATTTTTTGATATTGGCTCAGTTATAAAACATCGGAAAATCCTATAAATTTCTAGAATGTTGTAATTAAGTAAAAATTTTCATCGAACCGTCAATTCCCGCCTTAATAACCCAAACTTTCGACCCAGGTCAGTCAATTTCCGTCTTTATAAACCCAAGCTTTT
Source organism: Phalaenopsis aphrodite (assembly GCA_003013225.1). Taxonomy (NCBI): domain Eukaryota; kingdom Viridiplantae; phylum Streptophyta; class Magnoliopsida; order Asparagales; family Orchidaceae; genus Phalaenopsis; species Phalaenopsis aphrodite. The sequence continues at coordinate 1,593,509 of NEWO01000061.1, forward strand.
GACCCAGATGATGAAAGTAATCTCCATAAATTGTAGATATCATTACAACTCCTCTCTTTCTTTTCATCTCGCATGCCCAACCCAATATAAACTAACTGTCGGTAATCCCCCATCAACAATAAAAACTGCATACAAGGATCTTATTAGAATGTACAAAACAGCTCAAGTTACCCACCTCTCTCTCTCTCTCTCTCTCTCTCTCTAAATGAAACTTATCTCTATTTAACAAAAATGAAAAATAAAAAAAGCTTGTGTTCCCCTCACAAATTTCATCATATTCAACATAATGCACTAGGGTATAAAAATGAAATACCTTAAAAACCCCTAAAATCTCAATTGTTGCTCATTTTGGCTGATGAGTGGACCTCTTCTTAGAACCCTAATTTAACATTATGCAATATAATGAAAAATTTGCATTAAAGCTTACGCCCCATTGGATTCAACATGTGGCTTACGCCTCAAATAAAACGAAACCCTCCTCAAGACAATTCTCGTCTCAATTGATGAGGCGTGCCTGATTAGATCAAGCAATTTTCTTAAAATAAATATAAGTAGAAAAACACAAATATTTCTCACTTACCCGTACAATATACAATTGAGGATGTAATTAAGTTGGTACTATCATGCGTGCTAGAAAATTCGCGGCGGTAAAGTAATGTATTATCGTTTTAGCGTTGCGCGAGGATTCAGCACACACATCAGTTTGACGCCGTCTGTTGGAAAGTTTCAATCTCACAACTAAAGTACTTACGGGGTTTACTGCATGACCACCAGTCACAATGTTCGTGACAACATAGCATCCCGCTCCAACACCCATCGTTCCAGGGAGCACTCACGAAGCCAAGGGCGGCTTGCTTCTTCATCTTCCCGCCCTAGAAGACGTTATGCTGCAAACAAAGGTGTTTCGGGTCCTTCCATAGAAGCTTGAATGCGTAGAATGAAGGTGTCTCAACTAGAGATCCTACAGCTTCTACGCGGGGCTCAACAGTCGTTGCCTACACCATTAGATCCACGACGTACAAGAAACATACCGCTCGGAGGAACTCGTACCGGCCAGCCTCCTCAAGGAACAATTCCTCTGTCGGGTTATGATGCTGACCTCCTAGATATCGCAAGTTCCACTCATCCTTCTCGTGCAGCTCTCCCGACATCGCCACATCTTCCTGTCATTCCAAATAATGTCATTCGTAACGAACTACGACGCTTCGTCCGGGAAGAGTTCCCGCTAAAAAAAAAGGCTCGCTTCTATGTTCACCATAACATCCATGAATCTTCTCCCTTAGCAGATGTGGTCCTACAATACCCCATCCCAACAGGCTTCAAGCTTCCGAACATCGATACATATGAAGGGATAACCGACCCTTACAAACATATTGAACAATATCGAACCATCATGCACATTCAGCGTGCCTCTGATGGGCTTCTGTGTCAAGTATTCCCGGCTACTCTTAAAGAACAAGCTCGAACCTGGTTCTACTCTCTGCCAGGGGGCACCGCAAACACATTTAATGAGTTTGTCAAACTGTTCGCGGAGCAGTTCATTGCAAATCGAAGGATCATCAAGAATTCATCCCATCTCTCGGGAATTTGTCAAAGTGAAGGAGAGTCGCTCAAGGACTACTTCTGCAAGTTTTCTGCTGAAGCCCATCAGATCTCGGGGGATGATCCAGAGTTACTAAGGGGAGTCTTCCTTGGGGGGCTCCGCCTAGGACTTTTTTACTCATCACTGATGTGGGAGACAGTTCGTTCTTATGTTGGTCTTATCCACTGTGTTAAGACCCAAATCACTGTGAATGAGGCCATCAACGCACGTAAAGAGCAGTTCGAGAAATTTGGGGGAAAGCGCAAGAATAACACTGGAGATAATAATCAATCTTCGCAACGGTGAAAGTCTGAACAAAAGAAGAATCGCGACCTCCTTCCTCAACCTGCAGGCCAACGAACTGAATATCTACCCAAGAAAGAGTATACACCGCTCAACACGTCACGTGCTAACATCTTGATGACCATCAAAGATGAGCAATCTATTAAGTGGCCTCACCCCCTAAAACCTAACTCGGGAAATCAAGAACAATACTATCATTTTCATCGAAGTCGTGGTCAATCCACTGAATCATGTAAGCACCTTAGGGAAGAAATTGAAAGGTTGATCAAACAAGGATATCTTGGTCGATTTATACAAAACAAACTAGCTGGTAGCGATAATGCTCACACTGGGGGGCAACAAACACAAAGACAACAACATGGGAGTCATCTAGTCCTGGGCGAAATTCAAACAATTGTAGGAGGCCCATTGTTGAATGATCAAGTCCTTGTCACCGTACCTGGTGAACCAATGCAAAAGAAATTGCGCCTCGAGTCTATAACTTTTGATGATTCCGATTTGGAAGGAGTTCGAGTCCCCCACCAAGATCCTCTCGTCATTAGCACAGGAATTGGAGAGCCCTGTTATAACGTAAAAAAAATCTTGATCGACAATGAGAGTTCTGTCAATGTCTTAATTTATTCAACCTTCCTTAGTTTGGGTTTGACAAGGGAAAGAATTCAACCTGCATCCAGATCATTATATGGTTTTGATAATCAGCCAGTGAGGGTCGAGGGAACAGTAAATCTCATTGTTGTCTTGGGAGATTTTTCTCGACAGATAATCCACTCTGTCCAGTTTATTGTTGTCAAATCAGAATCGGCATATAACACCATATTCAGGAGACCACTATAATCAATTTTTGGCATCGTGACTTCTGTAACACACTTGAAGATCAAGTTTCCAACCCCAGCAGGGATCGGCGTCGTGCGAGGTGATCAACGGACAGCACAATCATGCTACCTCAGACAAGCTCAGCCACGCCCATCAATGACACTTACCATTGGGAACTTCGATCTTCGAGATGAAGATGCATCTCAACGGGCTTCTCCTATGTAAGACTTGGTTCACATCCCACTCTCTAACGAACATCCTTCGAGAATAGTGCAGTTTGGTTCCCTACTCTCCGACGAGCAAAGGCCGGAGTATGTAAATCTCCAAAGGAACCAAGATATTTTTGCATGGACCCCGGCCGACATGCCTGGGGTTAAGCCTGAAATAATCATGCACTCTTTAAAGATAGATCCAACATTTATACCGGTCGTAAAAAAAAAATGCAATTTTGCCCCAGACCGTTTAGAAGCTATTGAACAAGAAGTCAACAAGTTTCTTGAAGCAAAATATATACGAGAAATACATCATCCTGCATGGCTAGCCAATATCGTCATGGTGAAAAAAGCTAATGGTTCATGGAGAATGTGTCGATTATACAAACCCCAACAAAGCTTGCCCGAAGGATAGTTTTCCCCTCCCACGCATAGATCAACTCGTCGATGTCACGTCTGGACATCAAATGCTAAGTTTTATGGATGCATACTCAAAATACAATCAAATAAAGATGAACCCAATGGACGAGGAGGCCACCTCTTTCCGAACAGATAAGGGCTTATATTGTTATCAGGTTATGTCATTCAGGTTAAAAAAAGCTGGTGCAACTTATCAACGACTCATGAACAAGTTCTTCAAAAAATTTCTCGGGCGTACAATGGAGGTTTATGTTGATGACATGTTAGTAAAAAGCTTGAAAGCATCCTAACATATTTCTCATCTGGAGGAGTGTTTCCAACTCATTCGTCAGTATGACTTACGACTTAACCCGGCTAAATGTGCTTTCGGAGTTACATCCAGGAAATTTCTATGATTCATGGTTACCCATCGTGGGATTGAGGCAAACCCAGAAAAAATCAAGGCGTTGAGAGAGATGGTGCCTCCAAGGAACATCAAGGAGGTACAACGGCTGAATGGTCGTATAGTCGCTCTATCTCGTTTCTTAGCTCGTTATGGGGATAAATATCTGTCATTCTTCAAGATACTTAAAGGTGCTCGAAACACTGGTTTTCAGTGGGCAGATGACTGTCAAATTGCTTTTGAGCAACTCAAGACATATTTGGCTTCACCTCCCCTTCTTTCAAAGCCCGTCCAAGGAGAGATGTTTTATATCTATTTGGCTATTTCACCTCATGCAATAAGCTTTGTCTTTGTCACAATAGAAAACACAATCGAGAAACCAGTATATTACGTCAGTAAAATTCTCTCTGATACAGAAAGTCGTTATTCGATGGCGGATAAGACTGCACTAGCCCTAGTATTCTCAGCAAGAAGACTTCGTCCGTACTTCCAAACTCACACTATAGACGTTTACACACAACTTCCTTTGAAGATTATCCTACAAAGACCAAAAGCATCGCGAAGATTAGTTAAATGATCAGTAAAATTGGGAGAATTTAACATCCACTATTTACCACGACCAAACATCAAATCACAAGTGTTGGCTGACTTTGTTATAGAGTGTACAGTGTCTACCTCCGATGAACCATCTTCTTCTCTTCCACAGTTACCTCAGTGGATACTATATGTAGACGGAGCGTCTGAAAACTCAGAAGCTGGTGCAGGAATAATACTCATCTCGCCAAAGAAAGACATTTTGGAGTACGAACTTCGTTTGTAATTCTCAGCCACCAATATTGTTGTTGAATATGAAGCACTTGTCATCGGATTAAAGTTTGTCATCATTTGTGAAGTGCGAAAAGTGATTATTTTACACTGATTCCCAACTCGTTGCATCCCAACTAGAAAGAGAATTTGACACTTATAACTCACAACTAGTGCAGTATCTCAATCTGATAAAAACACTTCTCGCCAAAATTAAAACATGTCAGCTCATTCATATATTTTGAGAGCATAACACCCGAGCTGATACCCCTCCAAGCTTGCAATTTCAACAACTGGAGATCTCTATAAAAGAAGGTATATTAACGAGATACATTTTTTTAGCATTTATGGCCCATAGGAGATACTGTTTATAGATGACCCAAGGGAGCCATCTTGGATGGATCCCATCATCTCCTTCCTCCGAGACGGAACACTGTTGGATGATGCTACTACATCAATTCGCATCCGATGCATGGCTGCCAACTTCATCCTTATAGGGGATGAACTGTACAATAAGGCATTTGTATGTCCATATCTCAAGTGTCTTCCTTCAACTGAAACTGGTTATGCTCTACGAGAAGTTCATTCCGAAATATGTGGGGAGCATCTTGGCGGTAGAGCACTTACTCTTAAAATAATGAGGCAAGGCTTCTGCTGGCCCATAGTCAAGCAAGATGCATTAGAGTTTGTGCAAAAATGCAAGAATTGTCAATTACACTCCAATCTTACACATGCACCTCCAGTGGAACTCACTTTTTTTCCAAGTTCATGGTCTTTCGCCCAACGGGGGGTAGATATCATTGGGTCATTTCTGATAGCTACTGGACAACGAAAATTCATCATCTTAGCTGTCGACTACTTCACTAAATGGGGAGAAGCAGAGCCGCTTGCCAAGATCACTGAAGCAAATGCCAAACAATTTGTCTGGAGAAATATCATCTGTCGCTTTGGGCTCCCTACGAAGATTATAATCAATAATAGGACTCAATTCACTGGAAGGGTCTTCACATCATTCTGTAATGATCTTCACATTCAGTTGGTGCACACTGCCGTAGCGCGTCCCAAAACAAATGGGCAGACAGAGGTGACAAATCGGGCGATGCTCAAGGGGTTGAAGACTCGTCTTGAGAAGGCTGGGGGCAGTGGGTAGAAGAGCTACAAAACGTCCTCTGGGCCTATCGCACAACCACGCGTACTCCAACTGGAAACTCCATATAACTTGTGTTTCGGCACTGAGGTTGTTATCCCGGTTGATATCGAAATTCCAAACCCACGAGTTAAGACTTTCAACTCAGATAGCAATGAGGAAAAGCTCTGACAATATTTGGATCTCCTCCCAGAAACACGCGATGGGACCCATCTTAGAGTTGTTTCCTACCGCCAAAGAGTTGCTCGCCACTTCAACCGGAGAGTCAAGCCTCGACCTATCTCCGTCGGTGATCTGGTCTTGCATAGTATTGAAGCCGTCGGTCATGATCCCCAACGCAACAAACTATCACCTCTCTGGGAAGGCCCATATATCGTAGCTGTCATGATCAATCCTGGAACCTTCAAGCTCAAGGGTTCAGATGGGAAAAATCTTGCCTCGAACTTGGAATGCAAAAAATCTTCGCAAGTACTACCAGTAACATCCCAGTCGTGCAGTCCACATATGTTATTACATCGTAATTCATGCATAATCAATATATCTTAAACATTATTCACTTACTTTCTTATACATAAATGATATATTTAGAAAGTATAATGGCTCATCCTCGAGTCACTCCATACTCTCGACCGGAGAAATACACAACTTTGATTGTATCTTAATCAGAGCACGATCAATCCCAGGGAAATTAAATCTAATCTCTTTCATAATCGTTGAGTTTTTACTTCGATAAACAATCTTGGATAGGTTAACAATCCTTGGTGGGCTGCACATGACCCCTTCCAAACAGGTTTGTAAGTGAGCAATGCTCCGACAAACAACCTCGGATGGGTTAATAAGTCCTCGGTGGACCTCCATTGACTCATCTTATGCAGGTTAACATCTTCGAGTAACACTCTGATGCATAGCGTCGAAAAAGTTAATGGCCGCTGGCAATTTATCCACATGATAATCTTGTTACATATTAGAATTTCTAAATGATATTAGATATTCACTGTGACATTTAAAAAAAATCTCCATGAATTCTTCTTCAGTGAACCATTTTTACCACTCCTCAATATTGAGCACACAATCAGCGATGCTTCACCACCACCCGTTGCATCGCCGCAACGCATCGCCGCGACGCACTACTACAACACATCACGTCGCCCCGACGCCTTGCCATGACGCACCGTTGCAACTCGTCGCCACAACACGACGCTGCAACGCGTCGTAGCGACACACCACTGCAACGCTTTGCCACGACACACCGCTACAATGTGTCGCCACTAAAACACATTGCATCCCTCCAACGCTTCGCCGCAACACTTTACCGCAACACTTCGTCGCAACACTTCACTGCAACGCTTCGCCGCAACTTTTCACCGCAACTCTTCGCCACAATTCTTCACCACAACACTTTCTCGACTCTTCGCCGCAACTCTGCACCGCAACCCTCTGTTTCGCCGCAACTCTTCTCCGCAACTTTTCTCCACAGCTCTCTGCCTCGCAGCAACTTTCGCTCCACCGCAAATATTCTCCGCCGCAACTATTCTCCGCAACGTCGGATAATTTTCTTCTCCTCACTTATGATTTTTTCTCTCATCCAATGTCTCTATTTATATGCATGATATGACACATAGCATTAAATGCACATTATTAAAAATAAATATGATATTAATAAAAAAAACTTTTCATATTTCTGCTTTTTGACCTTTCAAATTCTGCCTTTATGGCTGAAATTAATTAAAATCATTAATAATAATAATAATAAAATGGTAGAATTTAATAAGGTGTTGTTTTAAATTCTATTAATTTAGTCAATTATTTCTTTGTGGCATTTGGGAATCTTTTTTAATTAATTAATTAAATTTGGATTCCTAGCTGTCTATGGCCCTTCTGATTCAGCTCCCAACGACGGATTCAGGGCAACGCTTCAGCTCCCACCGTTGGTCCAGCTTCAGGTCCTGTCGAGCCCGTTCCTTCAGATCCCGCTCTTCAACCCGGCTAGCTCCTTCCTTCGGATTCTGTTCAGGGCCCAGGCCCGCTTCCTTCGGATCCCGCTCCTTCACCCAACAAAATAAATTTATATAAATATATATGGCTTTGGTGGGATTTGATCATACGCCACCTGCAAATGACAAAAGAAACCCACCAACTGAGCTAGGCTCAATTTAATATTTTATCCTGGATAAACAATAATTTTATTTATATACTGATTGTAATAAAGTATATATATCTAAAATTTTTATGCCCAACAAAAAGGAAAAAAGTTTTAATCTAGATATTTTTGGACGATGAAATTGGTCTCGCCCGAAAATAGGAGAGCAACTTATACACCACCAATAAATTTTCATCATCCGGCACAAATCTCGGTGAAATTTTTTGAACAATAAACATTCAAACTTCTATTAAGAGTGTCATCCGGAGCTCCGATTTCAGCAAACTTATAGTCAAACTGATCGACTCGATGAGACGGACCTAATGATATGAAAGTTAGTCCAATCCAAGTCAAATCAAGCCTGAATCAAGCCATTAAACCACAATTGGAGGATTTTCGGGGGCATTTGAAAGGTTAAACGGATGTCTAATCTAGCGAGTTCATAGTCGAATCGAGCGGCTCGACAAGACAAATCCAACAAGCCTAAGATTGCTCAATTCTGACATCGTTAAGGCACTCAAATGTCCATCAAACGTCATCTGATCAAGGGAAGCTCTCTGGACCGTCCGATCAACAAGGTTCATATTCTTGCATTAATTGCACTCAAAACACTATAAATAGAGCCTCACCCCTCACATGAGAGGGGAGAGGCTTAAGAGAGAACTTGAGGCTTTGAGAATGAGCTCAAGTCCAAGATCATCCTTGTCATCGTCAATCACCGTCGACCACCACCGCCAACCTCTGTCTACCATCGCAGGCCACTGTTGATCTTCGTCGATCACCGCTGACCTCCGTCGACCGCAGCCGACCATCATCGATTGTCGTTGACTATTGTCGATCACTGCCGACCTCCATTGAACAACGCTAACTAGACGTCGTCAGTCGACGTTGTAACTTGGAAAGCTAGTAATTCATTCCCGCCTGTGGGACAAGAGGCATCTGTAATTATTAACTTATAGTGGATTTTTACAACTAGGTCAGGCCCGGTGGTTTTTTCACGTAAAAATTTCTGGTGTCATCACAGCCTGATTCATTTTCATCTGAGTGTGTGATGAATTCTCGCGCAACGCTAAGACGATAATCTATTACTCTACCGCCGCGAATTTTCTAGCACGCATTAATAGTCATCATTAAAAATTTAATAATCAATATTAATTGAATAAAAGGAAAGAAATTGAGATTTAAAATGAGTACAAGAAATATGATAATATGGATATAATTGAGCATAAAATTAGAGAGAATAAATCGTTATAACCATGATTCCAATTAAGGCTCTTTAGATGATTAGAGTGATCAAAACTTTAAAAGTTAAAAATTCTAACCTCAGGGACTTACGATGTTCTTATTTCTATGAAGGACAGTAGGAATATGAGAGAGACTTTTTGTACCGAATTTATTTTAAATTGCTAGGTTATTATGTCCTATTTTATGATTAAGTAGTAGTTAAGTTGAGAAAGCACAAAGAAATAGATGTAATAGCTAAGTAAAATAGATGTAGTAGCTAAGTTGAAATGAATCCAAATATAACAATATTCCAGCAATCACGAAAAGCTATAAAGAGTTGATACGCATACCGCATTATATATTGCTCGAAGTTTTGGTAGCTGTCTAGGACAAATCACTGATAATGACACAAAGTACTGAAAAAAAAGGATATATATAAGAAAACAAATTGGAAAAATGGACTTGAACTATGAAATGGTATAATTTGAGGATAACCTGACCAAATGACATCGCAACACTCTCTGCATCACCAAGACATGTTCCAGTTTGTGTTTCAGGACTCTCGATTTGCTCAGCGCCTAGGTTTGGAGGAAAATAGACAGTAGTGGCTAGCGGATAAGGATTGCTTGCAGCAACTAGGATGCAATGTTTCTGACTATCAATTGTTTGAAGATTCTGGCTGCCATTTTTTGAAACTGTGAACATCTGCAAGCAGCACTAGATGATGGTCAAAAGCCTCCAGAACATAAATAACCAAAAACGTTTCTAAGGTATCTTGCAGAAAATAGCAATCAGATGAACACGTAAAAAGAAAAACAAAAAACCTCTAAGAAGAAGAGATCAGACTCTAATCAAGCAGTAAATTCGTAATTGTCATATGCAACTTCGGGGATGAAAACTTTGAAACTTCACAGACATGTATTCCATTAAAGATACTAGACTGTAAAACAATCATTTGGATTACGCATGTTATTTAGAAAGTAACAGGTACATGGATATGATAGCATAAAATTTCAAAAGTATACTACCATGAATACAGCATAAGCAGCCTGCTAAGCAACCGGAATGCTAAAAGATGGTGTGAACCAGAAAGACAGGTCAACCTAAATTTGCCTCATCATTGAAAATTTAAACAAAATGTGTTCAGTCCCTCACTCTCTATCTCCCTCTCCCTCTCTCTCTTCCACAGTGGTGCCTAAAATTCTCCTATCACAGCAACAAACATAAAATACATGGATCAAGATACTGTACCTTTGGATCAATTTCTTTATGATTTTCATATTGCAATTCATGTGCTTCTTTATAGGATCGCCAGCCCCTTCTTATTTGTTCCCACATTTTTTGATTTATTTATATTTTGTGATGTCTCTCGAAGAAGATATCTATATCTATCTATCTATCTATCTATATATATATATATATATATATATATATATATATATATATATATTTAAAAAGAAAGTCCAAGGGCTGATTATGTATAAAAGAGAAAGGAACAGATAGGTTTTCTAGATAACCACCAAAGAAAAACATCTAACCACCAACCGTCAATGCATCAGAAAGACCTTCAGCAATAGCAGCATCACCAAAACCACCGCCAGAAAATGGTATTCTTGATAACCACCAAAGAAAAACATCTAAATCTTTTGTCCACCCAGTTCTTTGCACCAAGAAAGCTGAAATAAATTTCATCCAAAAGTTTAAATTAGTAAGACAAAAGAAGAAATGAATTGGGCAAGCGGCACACACACACACACACACAGATAAATATATTTATATAAATATATATATATATATATAACTGCTTGTGATGGTATGCTAGAGTTATGCCAGCACAGTTACCATGAAAGAAAAACTTCGGCAAATAGCAAGGCACGCAAATGAATAAAAAACTATAATTTCATATATTCTTCAAGCATGCCAAGAATTGAAGCAGCACAAACCATGTCAATGGTAGGAACAAGGCCGGCAACGATTCACTAATGCTTGCTAACCTAATGGTACATCGGAGGGTGTGTGTGTGTGATTGTGTGTGTACAAATATATACATATATGGTAGTTGAAGTGTCATACAAAAAAGCAAAAAAAACAATACCCAAAAATTAGTTATAGCATGCTTGACGAGAAATCAGGTAAGGGATTTATAAGAAGGGAATAACCAAATAAGGTATACGCATAATATCGTCTTATATTAAAAATTTATGCATCGAACTCTAAGGGAATGATAATAAAATCGTTAACAAAAATATTTCTGAATGCAGTGAATAAAAAAATATTATTTTAGAATAAAACAATATAATTTTATTCAAGGCATAGAAGGTAATATGGGGAAAGCATTAGTCTTGAATATCTAATAACTCGGCTACAAGGAAAAGTAGAGAATGAACTAATCATGAGTTGACTACTTCACTAGCCAATGAGAAAAAGAGGCTGCAAGCAGAATATGAACGAACATTAACCAATAAGAAAATAACAGAACAAGTGTGGATCATATATGGCCTGCACTAACATCAGTATATAAGAGGCAAAAACATAAAACGTGTTGTGTAAGGAATTCTAAAGCATATTATAGTACAGAAATAAATATGAAGAAAAAAAAAAGAAAATACTTTTTTGCTTCGCAATCATATATGAAATTTTAATTTAAAGAACCCAGAAAGGTTGCATACCACTGTACGGGCCATGGGAATTAAAGACCACCAACGCAAGTTCAGGGCTTGCCCCGGAAAGTTTCTACAAATTTAAAATAATAATATTAACAATAAACATTGGCAGTGCGAGTAATGTTAAAGAATCCAATTATGAAGTGAAACGTAAATAAAAATAGTGTCATTACGGTGTAAAAATCATCAGAAGCTGACGAAATAAGTTTACAAAGACTTGCTTGTTTGCAACTATTGATACAAATTCCCAAAATAGGAACAAGAACATAAGATGGTTTATATTCAACCACTGTTAAATGTTGTAGGGCAATGAATAACTAATGGTAGGAATAAGGCCGTTAAACCTTATATTAGACATGTATCATACAGTAATATATACTTAAACTATGTAGATGTTTTAAAAAAAATAGTATATCTTATTGTCATTTAGAGGACATAAATTTATGGATCAGTGGATCTTTTGATGTCCGTGAAGATGTTTTTATTAAAAAAATATACATATATTGCAGATAAAAAAGTGGCACTAAAGAGAAGTTAGATTAATTAATATTGATTATAACAAAAGACCTATTAAGATGATCACTGAAAGTCTCATAAAAGGTTCAGAAGGTTTAGATAGATATTATGTTAACTCGAACAAAGTAAAATTGTATTTTACATCTCAAACTTATGAAATCTCATTAGTACTAAGAAATGAAGATACAGTTGAAGATGGAGTATAGGCAAATGAGAATGTTAGTGCCGATGCTCTTACTCAAATGAAGACGGGAAACAAAAATGATACGAGAATTGTAATCTCAACATTGTAGAAGTAATACCATCAACAATGGACATTATTAAAAGTTACTCTAGGCCGTGCAACCACTCCTTTTATTGAAACAGAACATCCGTTATTGTATATCAAGAAAAAAGTTGATGAGATGTTTTTCCCTGAAATATAAAAATAATCTCTTGCTATATTCGCATTGGATGGTGAAATAGAGATATGCTGGCAAGGTTAACACTAAGCTAAGTCAATCAAAGGGGCAATGCAAGATAAACATTGACTTGTGTAAGAGATCAATCAGTAATACAATATTAGATAGAATTTATGACCCTGTCAAAGTGTGTGCATCATATAATACATAATATCGAAGAAAATTATCATAAATTTTTATCTGGACAAAAATATTTGACCAGACAGCCCTTAATTCTTTTGGAAATCTATAATTATATTATGTTATTGGTGAATGTTCAATCAACTCAGAGCTACATGATTTTCATGAAAAAAAAAATTTAATGAAAGACACAAAAAGCACACATTACTAAATTTGAAAATTCTAAGGCATTCGAGGCAGTTGCGGCTGTTTGAAGAATGAGTTGTGAAGCTGCTGAAAAAGAAGCCTCATTCAAAAAGCTACAGTGGTTATTACAAAATTTAAAATTAAGAAAAAAGTAAGACAGCTTTCTGGCAGCCACTGCAGCCAAGTCTGGTATGAAAAAGCAACTTTCAGCTACAGCTTTTTGAGAACACAGGTAAAATGCAGTTTTGCCAAACAGAAAAACTATTGTGCAGCGGCACTTCGCCATCCCACCGCCTCCCCAAACGCACCCTAAGAAAGAGAATTCAAGATAGAGTTGATGTGGAAGCTACACGGGTAATAAAAATCATAAAAAAGTGTGGGGAATTACATAAAAGAGAGAGTTTGCCCAATTCCAATATGTTCATTTAGTGTCCTCAGTCTAGACACAAAACAAGATATTATATTACACTTGGTCAGAGGGGCGGAATTAAAATCAAGTGGTGCATACACACAAAAGAATTTTGGCAAACAAAAGATGACAAAAAAAAAAAGCATCAAATTCAATTCAAAATCAAACTCGACAGAACGTCCAACCTCAAATTTACACACTAACTCAAAAAAAAAACAAAAGAATCCTTTAATTTCACCACAGGTACAGCTTTTATTTTAAGATAAACCTACTAGATTTTTATTTACTACTGCAACTTGGCACTCTTTTATTGCCAAGAAATTTACTATATTGTATGGTTTTATTACAATGTATATGCATCCAACATCATTTATTATTATGCCCCAACAGACGTAGTATCATGTTAAAAATTTATAAGAAGAATTTCAATAAAAATTTGTTTGTATTGTTTCTATTCAAGTAAGGTGCAATTTAGGAATGGCTTGGCTATCTAGTCATTTCTTATAAACAAGTTGTTATAAGAAAGCGATCCTTCTTATTTTCCCGGTGAAAAAATATTCAATTGCATGAAATCAAAAACTATCGATAATGCTAATCACTTCTTTATAGCCTTTTAAATATTTTAAAACCAATCATCAAGGTTTTCTGGCTCAAATCAAAGGCACAACAAAGTGAATGAATTCAGTGACATATGCATTGGTAAAGAATACAAAAAAGTCTTTTTAGAAAAATTACCTGGAGCACCACCAATCAATGAATGAAGTTTCTTAATTGACATAGTACCAAGCTTGGAACCTATTATAAGAGCACCATATCACATGGGAATTAAAAACTTGCTATAGGAATTGGTGGAAAAAGTTTCATCAAACCTAGTACATCACGATGGTGACTCCAACACTCTTTATTAGGGACTAAAATTTCAAGAAGTGTATTGATTATAGAAAATTGAACAAACTCATTATTAGAAAAAAAATAAATAAAACTGTTACAAGAAGTCATGATTTGCTTTATCAACTTGAAAAAGTTTTAATTTTCTCTGTAATTAATTTATGGTCAAATTATTATTATTTGCATATAAAAATGATAATATAATTAAAACAGCTTTCAAAACAATATATGGAAATTATATATTTGTAATGATGTTTTTTAGACAGACAAAGGTTTAGCCTCTACTTGTATTTTGGATCTTATCAATAAATTTATTAAATCATTCCTAGGCATGTTTGTGTTATATTTACTGATAATATTCTTGTTTATTTAAATAATGAAGGTAAACATGTCAATCATTTGCATGTACTACAAACACTCAAAGATATATGTAAATTTTTACAAATGTGAATTCTAGTTGAAGAATTCCATGTTCATAGACCATGTGATCAATGGTAAAAGTATTTTTGAAGATCAACATAAAATTCAAGTTATAACAAACAGACCACCGTTACAAAAGTGAGTACTTTTGTGGTTTTAAAAATCATTACAAAAAATTGTAGAGGGTTTAAAGGGTTTCTCTAAGATTAAAATTTTATTAAGTTGACTCAGAAAACACTATAATTGAATTGAATGATCAATGCAAAGAATCTTCCAGTAATAAAAAGATTAGAATATTCCTTTAGGCACTTAAGGGTTTTAGATCTACAATGACGCAATTCTAAGATGCTCACATTGTGTTTAAATTAAGAACAAACAAATGACTACCTATGCTTCTAAAGAACTAAAGAACCATGAAATAAATAATACTAAGCATGATCTAAAATTAGCTACGCTCATGTTTGCTTTAAGAATATGGAGCCATTCTTTTTATGGAGTTTAACTATAAGATTTTCCCAGATTGAGAAAAATTAAAATATATTTTCGCCAAAAAAGAGATAAAGCAAAAAATATTATCTTTAAAAAAGAACTACTGTTGCAAGCAATGTTTAAAATTGTGCAATCAACTACTGAGATTTTTTTTTTTCTTGAGACAAGTTGAACCCTTGAGGCATTTTGAGGTGTCCGCTATAAAATTATACTATTAAATTAACTATTAAATAATAAAAAACAAATTAACATCAAAATAAGATCATAAACAAATTAACATCAAAATAAAATCTCAAAATAAGATCATAATAATTCAAAATAAAATAATTAAAGGACATTTTTTCCGCTCCATATTCAACATAAGCAAATAGTCTAAAGTCACTAATATCACAATTTATAATCTCAAATTCTGCATAACACTCATCACCGAAGGACTTCTGTCCTTCCCTAGAATTATCATTATAATTAATTATTTTCCCTACTTCCTCACCATTAGTTGTGCCAACATTCACCAAATATTCCTCATCGTCGATGTTTACCATCATCTTCTTTCCTCATAAAAAAAATAAGAAAAACCTATTAAAAGCATTAATTAGATTTTAAAATAAGGATTATATAGATTATCCTATTTTTAATTACTTTAAAATACTTTAATTACGTGGGAAATATTGAAAGTTAAATGGGGAACAATTTCTTACTGCAAATGTGGCTAGTTGTAATCCAAAAAATCCTTATTTTAGAAAGCCTCTATTGTAGCATGCAGTCAAGAGTCCAGGAGATGTGTGTAATTGTTGGCTTGATTTGTTTTATATTTAGTAGCATAAAAATAACAAAACAACATTAATTTTATATATTTAATTAATAAATTTTAAATTTTTCATTAGCTTAACCTTAATTTATTAGGTTTGAACCTTTCAACATTGCAAAATGGCACACTGCACACCTCCGCCCCACTTATGCATATGCCTCGTCTGGCAGAGGTGAGGCAGAGGCCTCATCCGACCAAAATGAGGCATACGCCTCAGCATTTTTTACAAAATTGCATTGAGATGTGTATTTAATTGTATAATTCTAAACATGATTTGCAGGTACTTTAAGCAGAAAGGCATCAACAAATGCAAAGTAGTTGATTAATCAAATAGATTAGTTGATAAAAGATGTTGATCAGTTGAAATCATCAATTATTAAGCCTATAGATGAGAGCTTAATCTAATAGAATCAAATGACAAGACATCACAGATTTGGCAAAAGCAAACCAAATGGAAGGGTACGAATTGACAAGAATGAGATGTTAAGATGCACGGGTAGAGTTTTAGTTCCAAAATATAATAGCTTAAGAAAACTCCCTATAAAGCAAATTACACATGTTATAATATTCATCCAGCAAGAAAAAAACATACATCAAGAACTTGGAAGCTTTATATTGCCGGCCAGAAAAACAAAAATTGAGTTGAGTGTTACAGTCCCTCCCTATTTAAGAATGAAAGCTGGATGAAATTGAAAAGATTTGTGGTTGGATTGCCAAAATCATAGCGAAATCAAGATATTATATTAGTTATTATTGACAGATTACTCATGTCTTCACAATTTTTACAGATTAGATAAATTAATTGTATTGATTGATTAGTAAAATTTTATGTGAAGGATGTAAGTATGGGTGTAAACGAGCCGAGCTTGAGCGAGAGGCAAAGGCTTATTCGTGTTCGGCTAGTTTGATTTTTTTTTTTATTTGTATCCAGCTCATGTTCGAAATGGCTCGTGAATTGTCTATTCGTGTTTGGCTCGATTCAAACTCGTTTGTTAGAATTAAGCTCGTGTTAGGCTTGAAATAATAATTTATTTAAATTTAATAAATCAAAAAATATAATGACATCATAATTTTTTATTTTTATTTTAAAATTCTATCACAATCATGTGACCTGGGTCACGCTCAGGCATGAAAACGCCTTCCATAAAAGGGGGACTCGTAATTTAAAGAGCATGAGTTAAAGTAGATTTTCAGGTATTTGCGATGAGGGATTAAATGGGGGAGGCGGGACCACTCGAAACGTGGCTGGAGGAAAGGCAGAAGTGAGGTGCAAGAGGAATTTTGGGCATTTATATACATACCACACAATTCTTACGTATTTACATATCAAACTTTTTTTTTTCGCAAGATTGCAAGGGTTGGTGATGGATGTGCGGTGGAAGAGCACAAGAGAGAAAAAAAATTTTTTGGCATTTACATACATACCACATAATTCTTATGCATTTACATATAGAGCACAAAAATTTAGTTTTTATTTGGAAAGTGTGGCTCATGAATAGGAGACATGTATTGATTCAGTTAACCGTGTCTGAGGACTAAAGTCAGATTTTCTCCAGAAAATATATTAACATCGCTGGTAAACCTATGAAGCTACTCAAGTGGTCTCCTGATTTCGATCCAAATCATGAAACTCCCACTGTATCGGTATTGTTTAGTCTCAAGCTGCATTTTTTTCACCATCTGGTTCTCTACTCTATTTAGGTCATCCTTGG
This sequence comes from Phalaenopsis aphrodite, assembly GCA_003013225.1. Taxonomy (NCBI): domain Eukaryota; kingdom Viridiplantae; phylum Streptophyta; class Magnoliopsida; order Asparagales; family Orchidaceae; genus Phalaenopsis; species Phalaenopsis aphrodite. The sequence goes on from NEWO01000061.1 coordinate 1,611,208, forward strand.
AGATCCCTTGAAGCTAAATCTGCCTACTTTCAACCTAACCAGATATTCGGTGGTCAGAATACTTGTGAAAAGAGATATTACTTTATCTGATGTTGCTTAAGTCTGGCTGGGCACAACCCATAATGGTTATTGGCAACAAACCGTCATTGAGCACAGACCCCCATATTGTATCCACTGTAAGATGTTTGGTTATATCCTTGATAAATGTCACAAGTTTCATGTAAATTTAAAATCTTAGGTTCAAGTGAATAAGAATGGGTTTAACCTCACTGCTCTGGACATTTTAGTTCCACCTGGGATGGATACTACCAGACAGAAGGTGTATGTTGCCCCTGAGGACCCCCCATGAGACAGCTGTTACTGTTAACGCGAGTGATGTGATGTTGGCACCTTCAAACCCCATAGAAAACAATACTGATGGACTATTACCTACAAACTCCACTTCTTCAGGAAGTATCCGGTGTAGAGGCAGCTCATACTTCACATATACTAGAACATATTGTGGATACTACGGTTGGTATTCCTTCTGCTTCAGCTCTACCACCCCATCAGACTGATTTTCAAAAGAGGAATGGCAGGTAACAGGAGAAAGAAGAAGAACGGAGGCCGACTCCAGCTCGCGAACATATTGGATGATACATTGGTTACTACTGGCAATGGCAATCATCTTATCAGCTTATTAGCTTGCTCTTTCCCTAGAACTAGAGGTAGAGGCAAGACCAAATTGGATT
>NEWO01000061.1:1615847-1636663 GCA_003013225.1 Phalaenopsis aphrodite
CAATGTGTTTTATGTAAAATTGAAGAGGAATCGGCAGTGCATCTTTTTTTCCATTGCTCTTATGCTCAGGAGATTTGGAATGCGTTGGGAAAACATTTTCATATAAATTGGTTTGATTGTGATGACATTAAAAGCTACCTCCTTAAGTGGAGAACTGCCAAGTTGATGGATTCTAAATTGGATAGTTTTTCTTTGTTGGTGATGTGTTTTATTTGGGTGGCAAGGAATGACCATAAGTATCAAGCTTTGGGGTCGGGAACTACTACTATGATCTCTTACATCCTTGCTTATTTATTTAGAGTTTGCCGTAATTTTGGTTTGAATGATGATTTTCACCAACCTACAGTGGGTAGGATGGCCGCTTTTATTAAGTGGCAACCCCCTCCAATGGACTCGATCAAAGTGAATGTTGATGGAATATGGGCTTCCAAGGCGGCTGGAGCCGGTGGTGTTTTTAGAGATCATTTAGGGATTTGTCGATGTTTTTTTGCTTCTCCGACTGCTGCCTCCTCCCTTTTGAGGCTGAATGCTGGGTTTTTTTATTGTCTTTGAAGGTGGCTATATCTTTTAATTTCTCTAATCTGATCATTGAGACTGATTCTATAAATCTCTATAAGGATTTTGATATGAATGTCATACCCAAGTGGAATGTTGTGGGTATTTGGAATAGAATCAGAGAACTTATTGATAAGTTCAATCTTTCTATTCGATTATCTCATATTCTTATGGAAGGGAGCTCCGCGGCAGATTGGTTAGCGGGGAGAGGTAATATGTAGGAAAGTATTATTGTTGGTGTTTCACCAAAGTCTCAGCTAAAATATCTACTTTTAGGAGATTCTATGAATTTGCCTTACATTAGGCAATGATTTTATTTCAGTTTGTGATTTTGTTACTCCTCTTGAAGGTGTGCTGTTTTCGGTCATTTGTGGGAGTTTCTCTTCTTTCTACATCTTGCCATTTTATTTAAAGGAGTTGGCATTCTTGGGATGTGATGCTGGAGTGGATGTACATATATATGCGATATTTCTATCATTGTACTGTTTCTTTTTATAAAGACAAAATGGTATGTGGTGAAGCTACATATTAGCCTAGCTGCTTTACTTTGGGCACATAGAAAAGATATGAAGGTAAGAGGTTTTTTTTATTAAACTTATTGGGCTGCAACAATATAAATAGTATTTATTGCCTGCAATCAATTTGTGATGCTCTCTATTAACCTTCCAGATTTGATTTGATTTTTCACTCGGAAATGTTGCGGTTTTTTATTCCCGTGGCTGGAGGGGATTTGGGCCTTATCTACCGCATATTGTTTTATGATTATAGAACAGAATTTGGTTAAAGTGATGCTTGGAGTGGGGTGCTATACCTTTTGATACATTAAATCTTTGCTACCATCTTTATGGGTGCATTTGCTGCGCCTATGTTCTTTTGGAAAGGTAAATGGAGGTTTCAAAATGACCAAGATCATTATCGGTGTTATGGTTGCCTAAGTTATTCGCTCGGGTCTCGTCTTCTGTACAGATTGAAGTGATTCTAGAGGAAGGTGTACTGCAGTGTTTGATTACAGTTTGTATCTTCTAGAGCATTTTTTGTTTGTTGCAGGATGACATGCTCGGAATTTGATTCGAGGTTTTAAGGCGTTATTTTCTCCGGTTTCAATCGATGGTGGCTGGCAACTTCAAGAAGGTTTTATTTGGTTACTTTACGGCATATTCATATGGATCTTTTGAATACCTACAACTGTTGCAAGTCTGAATAACATTTTGTCTTTTTATTTATATTTGGAGTTACATTTTTTGATTTGGGTGTACTTGTATGTGATCGGTTATAAATTTGGTATATGTTATTTTTATTTACTTCTTTGGGTTGAGAATGTAAGTGGCGAAAGATCCCCATTATGGAGTGAGTAGTGTATTTTTCTAATTTTCTAGTTGGGAATCCTTCTCCAACAAATTTGTATCCACTTTATTATATTAACGCGTAGGGAGATGAATAATGCTCCTTTAATTAATATATATATATACTATAAAAGGCAAGTTTATTGATGTAAAAGGAAAGATACAAAGGTTTTAGTGAGTGGGAACAAAGAGCTCACTTATATAACACTCAAAAAGAGACTTTAAAATACTAGTATACCCCAAAAAGAGAAAAGAAAAAATCCTATTCATGGTGGGTGGATTTGCCACTTCCCCTCCCCCTCCCCCTGGTTCTAGAGAGAAAGTCCAACACCAGACTGAGATGTGGGCGTCCACTCGAAACTATCAAACAATCGTCTTGAAAATTTCTGAGTTCTAGCATTTCTTTTTTCTTCTTCCTAGATTTGTAAATTTGTCATGCATCTGCCAGTGTTTGTCCCATCTGATCTATTTGTAGATCTTCGATGGAGAGCTCACCCTGGGGGTATGTTGATCTGTAACATGTTGATCAATCTCAGCCTGCAGCACACCTTGAACATGGTGCTCCTCCAAGGCTTGATTACCTTCTTCTCACTGAGGAAGAACTATCTCAACAGCAGTAGGAAATAGCTGGGGAACCGGTTGGTGAGGAACAGCCTGATGAGATAAATTTTCATTCAATATTTATGGAAGATCTTTAGTTTCTGCAATATTTTCCTCCACTTGGGTGATATTGTTAGGGACTGCAGAATCCAAATGCATAAAGAGGTTAGATGTCAAATGTGGATGAAGCCTGAAACATTTGGCAGGTGTGTGCCCAATCAGTTTACAGTGATTAAAGTAATAGGGTCTTTGCTCTGCAACAATTGACTATCAAAACCCATTGTGGGCAATACTAAGCCATATTTCTTCCACACCAGGGAGGGTGATATCCCTTTCAACAAGAATCATTGCGACCGAAGGCCTAGATAGGTTGAGGTGGGAATGTTCAATTTCATAGGCCTCCCCAATGCAGCTCCAATAGAATAGAGGACTTGGTGATTAAAGTAGTGCAACTTTAGGCCAGATAGTTTAAACCATATTGGAACTATAGAGGTTCTCGGCTAGGATCGAATTCAGGAGACCACTTGAGCAATTCCATATATTTCTCATCAATTGCCATAAACTTCTTGGAAAAAATTTTGGCATAGTCCTCTACTTTAGGTAAATGTATCATCACATGTCTCTCATCAAAGAGACCAACCTTCCAATGTCTCAATAGTTTGAGATCTTAAAAAGCCTTTCGAACGATTTTCATTTTAGGATGTCTCAATTGAAACCTCCCAATGAGGGCAAAGTTGCACTTATCAACCAGGTTGGAGACTTCAACATCAAAAAAAATTAAAGCTAGTTTGTCACTCTTTCTACTCGTCTTCTTGATGAGGTTACAATTCCCCTGGCCTTCAAAGGATTCATGATAAACCAGAGGGACAAGCTGATCCACAGATCCCACAGAGCCAACCATATCAATATAAGAAGCCTTCCCAAGGTTTAAAATTGAAGCACCCAGTGGTTGAGGAGGAACGGAAGCCATAGTGCTGAGATTCAAACAGCGGGAAGCTACTGTGTTTGAGTCAAATCGAGAGCAGAGGAGGAGGTGAAGGCTCACACCTGAGCAACAGAGTAGAAGAGAAACAGTATGTCGAGGAAGAAGCGACGCGTGGAGGAGGAAGAGACGTATGGTTGAGTTCGTATGAGAGGAGTCAAAACTGATCCCTCCTGCAATTGACGAAACTGACTAGCTGCTGAAGGTGAAGTGAAGGGACGACGTGTCGAGTTCGTGAAGAAGTCGAAACTGAGCCCTCGTGCAATTGAAGAAGCCGACGAAGATGAACAGACAAAGTGAGCGAAGTAATGAAACTGACGAAGCCGCATAAAGCAAGCGACGAAGACGCTGAAGCCGACCGAGAAGATGAATCAACGAAGAAGACGAAGGAAATCACAATTGGGCAAAACCTAGCAGAGGCTCCGGCGATAGACAATTTATATATAAATAAATATATTTTAAACTAGAAGGTTAACTATATATTAAGAAACAATGGATTACAGTGATTAGGAGGCCTAACAAAAGAATCTTAAGACAATCCCCATTAATCAAAATACGAAGAGCACAAGGAGACTTGGTAATAAGAACCTCTTGATGGGTAGTAGCAAATCTAGCAAGCCAATTAGCAGGCACATTGTCTTCCGTAGGAGTGAATGACCATTTGACATTAATATTCCTAGCTAACACAGAAATCTGTTTAAAGATAAAATGAATCTGCCATGGGAGTTCAGCATAGCTAAAACAGCAATTCCAAAGGACCATAGAATCCATTTCAATAATAACATTAGTCAAAGTGGCAACTCTAAGAGCAGACAAAACAGCAAAAGCTTTAGAATTTAGAGGGGAAACAGGCTGAAGAGGAGCACCAAAGACCAATAGAGCTTTACCCATATTGTCCCTGCAGATACCACCAGAACCAGCAAATATTGGGGAAGTAACTCCCATACACGTTTATCTTAACTCAATTGGCAGGAGGCTTATTACCATCAGCATTAGGATAGCCTGTCAATTTACCATACAGCTGAATTTTTTGGATGTGAACACAAATTATAGAGACGACAGCTAGGGGAGTTCTCTGACCATCATTCCTACCATGTTTCAATTCATTTCTAGTCACCCAGATGAACCAACTGTTAATTAAAGGAGGAATTCTTAAGAGGAGATTGGACAATGTAGAGCAGTCATTCCGCCAATCAAACTGATTTTTGCAATTGTAACCGGTGAAATGGCCCTTTAAAAACTGGAGTTAGAGGGACCAAACTTGCTTGGTAAAAGAGCAGTTGAGGAAGTTGTGAGAGATGGTCTCCTCATCAGACCGGCACAATAGGCATACTGAAGGCAGGAGAACACCTTTAAGTTCAAGAATATCATCAGTTGGCAGAAAACAGTAATAACCCCTATATATAATGTAAATTATTTTCAGAATGTAACAAAATAGAGTACTAAAGTACCACTATTATTGTGATGAGATATAAAATCAATAATCAGTAACCATTGAATTTTTAGACAGCCGTCACTTCAGACAATCTAACATTGATTATGAGACAATGTGAGAGATCAAACGATAGAAAAAAGTGAGCATAAGAAACAAAAAACTAGAAATTGATGCAAATGTGCAAACAATCATGGGAAATTGCACGGTTGGGCGAGAAAGAGATTAGGTGAGCATGTTTACCTCACTTTGGTCCTTCTTCTCTCATTTCCCACTCCATTAGAGCTTAGGTTTAAGCCTTGGGATTTTCATAGAGGCTACGCTAGAAGACTAGTGAATGGTTGAGACCCGAAATTAAAACACAGACCAATCATTACTCATTTTTAAAATATGTTTAGCCTTAATCCTTAGCCATTATTTTGGTGTTAAGTGTATTGTAGCTAAGTTATTAAAATTAAAGGTTGAGTACCCATAGGTCAATGACATGACTTCTAGGTGATATATTGAGCATAATAACTGTACTTCGTGACTTAAACACCTTAACCCAGGCCTAAATGGGTTGATCTTGGCCTGGCTTAGGGTTTGAGTTAGCTTAGATGTGTTTCGGCTTAGCTCAATTTAAAACTAAAATTGAAATCAACACAAATTAAATTCAGTTTTTGTTTGGGGCAGCTGCAATTTATTGAATAATCTATTGATAAGCTGATTAAAAATAATTGGTTGATAAGCTAAGTGTGGTGGCTATTATAATTTAAAAAAAAAAAAAACCAGACTGCTGTCAGAACGCTGCCACCACACCTAGATAGGTGTGGTGTGAAAATGTTATTTCCAGAGTTTTGAAAATGCATAAACTGTCAAAACGCAGTTTACCCAAAAAGGTCAAGTGTGTTTTCAAAACGCCGCCACACCAAATAAGCTGCCCCAAACGGACCCTTAATTCAACAAATTTAAGTTAAAACTTAAATTTGAACTAGACTCAACTTAATATAAAAAAATGGACCCAAATATATGTAGTTTTCGGAACATCATATTACTCAGAATTCTAATCCGTAATTTACATAATATTCTTTGTTATGCTTGGAGAAGCAAGCCACGAGTTCGTCATTAATTTGACACAATTATTTATATCAATTACTGTGTTTCAAATTTTCATACATGAAATCTTCTAAGCATAAATTTTCCTTTGAAGCGTTGTTTCACGAAATGGATCACACGCGTGTATCTGGCTCAACGAAACCATTCAAATGAGTTGCTTTCGAATCGGACTCCATTTGGTGGTGTCTTAGGACCACAATAATTTGGAGAATAATAAAAGCAATAATAATAATAATCACTAAAATATTAACATCAAAAAAAAGTTTAAAATCACATAACTAAAACTAAAAGTCTAAAATTTAAATTAAAATGCTAATCAAAACATGAACAAAATTTTAACCCAAACATAACTAAAATTCAAAATCTATTGTCAACTTCAACTTAACACAAATATAAACTTAAAATTAAATTTAAACAAAACAAATTAAAGTTAAACTAAATGAAATTAAAACTTAAACCTAAACAAACTAAATTTAAGATTAAACATAAATTTAAAACTAGCATAAACATTAAAGCTAAAACTAAACATAAATTAAAACTAACTTAAAATTAAAACACCAATTAAAATTAATTTAAACAATTTAAATTTAAAATAAACCAAAATGACTTAATTAAAATCAAACCTACGACAAACCAAATTTAATATTAATTAAACCAAAATGTAAAATAAAATAAATCTAAATCTAAATCCAACTTAAATTTATTTTAAAAGAAAACCTGAAATTTAAAATTAATTTTAAATTAACCCAAACTTAAATTTAAATAAAATCTTAATCAAACATAAACTAAATCATATTAAAAACTTAAACTTAAAACAAACTTAACTAAAATCTAAAAACAAATCAAACTTAGACTTGAACACAATCATAACATAAAACAAATATTAAGACTAAAATTAAATATAAACTAAATGAAATTTAAAAAAACTCATATTTACATACATACCACTTAATTCTTGTATATAAAATATCTAACACCTAAATGTTATTTTACATACATGCCACCTTCTATATGCATGAAATGGTGTCGGTGTTAGATACGTAAATACACAAAATTTGGGGGAATTTATGAAAAAGAAAAAAAGGTCTCATTCCATGCCTTAATGCATCCTTTAATCATGGACCTTGATCTTGATCAGGTGGATGAGAGTTTAAAAGGCTAAGAGTAGCTTCACATGATGCTCTAACTTCTCCGAGAAATCCTACTCATCTGATATTTGATCAAAAGAGAAGTGTGGTGCCAAGCATATTAAAACCCTCCAAGTGATACCCTAGCCCTTCACAAGAGAAATTCAACCTCCTCTCCATACAAAATTTTCGAAAACCTCTCCTCACCCAACCAAAATTTCAAGGTCTCCTTCTATCAATCGAAATTTCAAGCTCTCTCCTCTTAGCTGAAGCTTCAAGGTCTCCTCCACTTCTTGGGCGAAAGTTCAAGGTGTCCTCTTCTATCGGCCAAAATTTGCAAGTGGTTCTCCTCTTCCATTTGGTTCCTGTCCGAAATCATCAAGAAGGTAAGATTCCTTCACATTTTCTACCCTCAAACTTCTTTATTTTCTTAAAATTTTATAAATTGCATGAATCCATCTTCCAATGGGCTTAAATTAGTCACATAAATTTAACATGTGTTATACTTCTCATCCTCCAAAATCATTTTAATCTGGTTGTAACTATATGACTCATCCTTGAATGAAAAAGATTGCGTGAGAAGAGGTAATGTCAACCTTAAGTTCTAGTACAGGCACCGGGAACTTATTTTTTGGTACATGCCTGTTTCAAATCTCTTAAGTTGGCGCAGACGCGACATTGACCATTCTTCAATTTCTTAACCAGTACCACACTTGTCAGCTACAATGGATATTTCTCCTCTCGAACGAAACCAGTGTCGATCAATTCCTTCATTATTTGATATTCAATTTCCAAGCACATGCGTCGAAGAGCTTGATTTGTAAAATAATACATTAAATTATACTTTGAGTTCAGAGATTATCACTTTTGGGGTAGTCCCGGCGTGTAGTTGGAATTAAATGACAGAATTCTCAAGTTTAAGAAAAAATCTAACAAAATTTTTGGCTTCATTTTCACTTAAAATGAAAATCACAGCGACAGGCTAAGGATTGCATCCCTATCTGAGTTGATTCTTTTTTTTTGGCCCATTTGACTGTTGACTTGTTTTTTCTTTAGCAAATTCTATAGATTTTGAGAGAGTTCAACCATGAATAGGAAACTGACTTCAAAACTCCTAAGAAAAAAGAGAACAAAGATGAACTCTTGAAGATTTATTGGAAATATTGTACTATAGGGTGGTTTGGACTTCTAAGTTTGCAACAAGGCTTGAAGATGGTGATGTTAGAGCAAAAATTGTCATATTGGATAATTTTCTTGAACAATGTTGATTTAGACCAAAGTATTTGCCTTTCTCAGGATCGAGTCTTTATTGTCATCTGTCTTTAGAAATATATTTATCATTTTATGATCAATTAATTGATCAAGTTAACTTTTCTCTTCTTTATCTCTTTTTTATTCTTTCTCTTTTTTTTTTCCTTTTGGCTCTGAATAATCTTTTTTTAAGTTTAAAACCCTTTCAAAGTGTTGTTGTTAAGTTAAAGTAAACTCGAATGTGATTTGATATGTTGATGAATAGGCTCGAATCAATAAAATTTTAAATGCTTAAGTGAACCACAAATACAGGAATATAAAGTTGACAAATGAATTAGCTATCACAAAAGACAAAATATTTGTCAAAGAAGTGAGATTCTAAGAATTTTCTTAAGAAAATGTTGTCTTCTTTTTATAATCTAAATCATTATATTTGACCTTAGTCATCTACAAATATGTCTTATAAAGAAACATTTCCTAATGGCATAAGGTATCCGTTAATGCCAACAATCTTATTTTACATTTTAACTTTCATCTTAGATGATAAGATATTGTCATTATGAAGTGCAACTTCTACAATTTCCTCTGTAGAGGACGTTGTGGCACATATATTCAAACCTAGTTATAATCGAAGATTCTCCTCTTTGTCAAAATTACAAAACACCAACTCCATCAACAAAACTGCACCCAAAAAATTTAAGAAGAGGTCATCCTTGTCTGAAGAGATTATTAGACTCATTGGAATCTAATGAAATGTCCTCTAAAGAGATTTTAGTTGGGTTTACTCAGACAGATATAGGGTTTACATCATCTCAAATTTGTTTCCTCTCCCCCAAAATTGTCTTTGGAATTCATGAACTAACTTGTAAAATAAGTCTTTAAGCTTATTGTAAACATCTACAGGGAGAGGTTTTATACTTTATTTTGGATATTTCAAATGATTGCTCTTATTTTAAGGAATAACTTTATACAGTCACAAGATAAGAAGAATAAAAAACAAAGATTTAGCGCATTAATACTTGGCAACAATCTTGTCTTTCAAAAAGCAAAAGAACTACCATCAATTATGTTGTACTTGTTAAAGTTTTAGTCAAGTTTAATTACAAAATCATTAAGAAAGTGGGCTTGATTTCAGAATTGAAATAATTCTGGTTTGAAAGAACAATTTGGTTTTGCATGAGGCATTATTTTCGAATTAAATCACAAGTATAATGTCGACAATCGATCAATTTATAGTTTGATTTCTATATTTAAAAATTTAACTCGTATTTTAATAATCAGTTAGCATTATAGGGTGTATCTAAATGTACAAAAAGTACTGAGGAATAAATTTGAGGGTGATTTCTTTCATTTCAACTGCTTTACAATTTGATTTGGATTTAAACCTTATTTTGTAAAATGCGGGTATGTCAAAGCAGGTTATAATAACATAACCTTATTCTAAGAATTGAGTCAAATAAATACGAATTTAATATGTGACCTAAAAATTATCAAGAAGTGATTCTAAAACCAAGGAAGTCAAATTTGGGTTTGACTACAGGTTCAATAAATCAAAAAGGTTTGGATCTTGTCCAAGCAAATAAGTTGTGTTATACGATAAACCTCACACTACAGTAGAGGAATGGGACGGAAGGGAATTCATTAAAAGAATCTTCCCAATTTGATTTTGAATCTAACTCTGCCAAATTTGGGTTTGACAAAGGAGTTCAAAATCAAAAGAGCTTAAAGAATAGATTTGAATTCAAACCTGCCAAATTTAGTTATGACATGAGAGTTCCAATAAAGAGAAAATCTCAGTTTGTTTATTAAACTTAGTTATGAAACTTTTAAGATCATGATTTTAAATTTTGAATTTTAAAAAAATGGATTTTAAGATTTAAATTTATGGTTATGTCAGAGCACAGTCCTAGTTATTATTATATTATTTTTTTGGAGAAATGTATTGGAGAAGTTCAGAGATAATAAGGAGGATCTACATTTAATTTTTATTGATTTAGAAAAAGCTTATGATACGGTTCCAAGAGATATCCTTTGGAGAGTTCTTGGGAAGAAAGGTGTTGATATGACTTATATTCAAGTCATTAAAGAAATGTATACTAGAGATGTTACTTGTGTGTGAACTGAAGGTGAGTTGACCAATTATTTTCCTATTTTTGTTGGAATACAGCAGCGATTGGCTTTAAGCCCGTATCTTTTTGCTTTAGTTATGGATGTTCTTATTGGAAATTTACAGAAGGATGTACCTTGGTGTATGCTTTTTTATGATGATATCCTTCTCATAGATAAGACGAGAGAAAAAGCCCAGGAAAAACTTAAATTATGGAGGTCTGCATTGGAGTCTAAAGGCCTACATTTAAGTAGAACTAAAATTGAATACATGAAATGCAATTTTAGTATTAGTAGCTCTAGTGACAGAAATGTAACTTTAGGAGATCAAATTATTAAAAGGTGTGAATGATTTAGATATCTTGGGTCTGTTGTTCAAAGCGATGGTGATATAGATGGGGATGTTAATAGTAGAATTCAAGTTGGTTGGTTGAAGTGGAGAAATGCTTCGGGCCTTTTGTGTGATAGAAAAGTACCGCTTAGACTGAAAGGAAAATTTTATAAGATGATGGTGAAACTTGCAATGCTCTATGGCACTAAATGTTGGCATTTACAAGAGAAGCATGGTACTAAGTTAAGTGTTGTCGAGTGAGAATGAATAGGTGGATGAGTGGCTTTACAGTTGGAGACAAAAGGCGAAATGAATATCTTCGTGATAGGGTTGATGATCCAATTAGGTGAGTAGATGTTTTAGATTCGACTTATATTAAGAAACGTATAGGTGGACCTAGGAAGACTTGGACTTATTGTATAAAAAATGATCTTAATTTATTAGAACTAAATGAAAATATGAAACTAAAGGGGATGCAATGGAGAAAAAGGACTCATGTAGCCGACCCCACATAGTGGGATTAAGGCTTTGTTGTTGTTGTTGTTGTTGTAAATGTATTGATGATTGAAAAATTTTCAGGTTTTACCTTAAACTTTAAATGAAAATTAAGATTTTTTTTATTTTGAAATGTTTACTTTATGAGATATTAATTTAAGTAATTTTTGTTTTATGAGGGTTATTTTATTAGTATAGGTCAGAATTTCACTTAGCAAACTTTTGAATACTAAGGAAGTTCTTTTCTAAACTAAAAAGAAAAGAAAATTATTGGAGGTTCCAATATTTCATGTTTCAAGGGATTCTAAGAAAAACCTATTAACGAAGGTTAAATAGAAGATTATAGAACCAATGGATTTAGGATATTGGATAAATTCACCCAAGAATGAAATGGACAAGATAACTAAAAAACAAGGGTAGTCTAGTATGTAAAAGAGTGCAGACACACTATCGATGTACGAAGACAAAACCACGAACCAAAATTGGAGAGAATTTATCCTCAGGGAAGTAGCCAGAAAAAAATTTGTTGGTTTAATTTTCGTTGTCCACCACACAGATTTTGAATATTTAATTTAGTTGAATAATCAAATATGGCATTAAAAATAATATACTATCTTGAAAGATAAAAATATCACTTTATGTTGGATTCGATTACTCAAATAAATAATTTCATTTAATATTTTATGGGTCTACATTTAAACCAATAAATTTTCTCCCATCTAATCTTCATAAAGTGATATTTTTATCTTTCGAAATAGTATATTACTTTTGATGTCATATTTGATTATTCAAATAAATTAAATATTCAAAATATGTGTGGCAGACACCGAAAATTAAACTAACAAAGCACACGAACCACATAGGGTCACAATGGATAAGCCAAACGAGCACAAGGACTAGCCGAACAAGCACAAGGAATCATCAACCGAGTGTCAAAGTGTTAAGCACTAATGAGAACAGCAGTGATGCGGTGTTGAATCTAATGAGGAATGCACTAAGAGTTATTCTTTTCTTTTATTTTTTCCTCTCTGTTTTCAAGTAAGAACTAAACTCTAACCCAATTGTGTATCATTTCAGTTTATAAGTTAGAAACCTTAGAGATGGGTTTTTTTTTTCTCAAGGTATTTGGTTAAGGTTTTGATGGGAAGAAGACTAGTAAATCAAGAGGATAATAAAGAGAGTTTGGAAAGAAGTAGAAGAGTATTTAAGGTATGTAATTAAATTTGAAATTTTGAATATTTAATCTTAGAAAATAATGATTTGAAATGAATATTAAGATTATATTAAAACAAATAAACTATATGGTTAAAAAAAATTAATAAAGATATTTGAATGTTATATACATGATGTACAAATGTTAATATAAGGAATTAGTTAAAAACGAATCAACATATAAGCTGACATAGAAAAGTTAGTTTCCCTAAAAAACTGAAGGTGATGATCACATTTCTATTTTATAGTAATGATATATCTTTCTTCTAAATCAAATGTATTAAATTTAATATTATTGATACCAATTGATTTTAATTGTTATGTTAAATTTCATGAATGATAATTTATCTACCACTATAAACGATCATACCATATATTACATTCAAACTATTTAGATAGTATTACAATAATGAATCATCATAAATAGATATAGTATGTGGAATGCAAATGAAATGATGTATATAGAAATGATTATGTGTATGTTGAAAGATGAAAGTCACCTCCTTAAAATACTAGTTGGTGACACTATACTTGTGCATAGTGTTTAAATGTCTTCCTAACTTAAGTGTTGGGAAAGATTTTAAAAAAATATTGATATTGAAGCACCTTAAATAATACAATTAGATTATACTCTTGTCACAATTTTATTATAAAATAGGATAAAATGTGATATGTTATTTTCCTATTCAGGCTATTAATGTAAAATAGAATATTATTTTCCATTTCAGTTCTCATCCTTGAAAGAAATGCAAATGTTCTACAATTTTATACAAATTCACTTATGAACACTAGCATGTATATCATTTCCCCATTCCTACGAACTACAGTAGTTTAAAACTATGATATAGCTAATTCATATTTTATAACTCATAGTTATTACTTGATAAATAATTATATAAATGAATCATGTAGATTGAACATTAGAAAAGAATTTATTTACAAAAGATGTGGAACAATTGGCAATATGTTCTTATGCTTTGTTGATGTTACTAAAATAATAGTGCTTCTTTCTCTAATTTAGAGAAAATTAAATATTTATGGATTAGTGGCTCATTTGATGTATATAAAGATAGGTTAATAGAAAATTTTATCATAGGTTGCTTCGAAAAATGTTAATGCATATACAGAGCATTTAAACTACAACTGATATAAGTTGTCACCTTAGTATTCCAAGCTCTCGACTTGATTCGTAACAAGCATAGTAGAATTTTACTAGCACTTCTAGTCTCAATTAAGAGCAAATGAACTAGCAACGGTGCATATACCATGGCTGAGAGAGTTGTGCGAGCAACATGTTCCACGCTATCACTAATCAACTAAATGCTTGAAAATAAATTAAGTGCATCAATACCATCAACAAATAGTATGGTTATAACAAAAGAATAACCATAATAAAATTTTCTATTAGCACATCTTTTTATGTATACAAAGTTGGGTTAATAGAAAATTTTATCATAGATTGATTTGAAAATTTTTAATCTACAAAGCACTTATAGTCTCAATTAAAAACAAATATCATAGCAATGGTGCATATACCACGACAGAGAGTTCTCCAAACTACATGTTCCACACTATCAACAATCAATTAAAAGTTTGAAAATAAATTAAGTGCATTAATACCATTAACAAACAGTCTAGTTACATCGAAAGAACAATGAAACACTATTTTCACTAACAACGATTCCTCATCAACAGCTTAAATTTATTTCAAATGCCCAGTTCAAGTTCAGAAAGCCAATAAATTAGATAAAAATTCAAATCATTCACCTTTCAAAACAACATTAAAAAAAGCAGCTTTACTAAGTGAACATTAGAATACTATTCAATACTGCAGCATACCTGTCCATTCAATTCATTTCCACAAAAGCACCTGCAAGCCCATATCAACTTTCAACAACTAAAATAAATCCTTTCACAAAAAGCAGTATCTTCAAAAGCATTATACAAAAAAATAACGGAAAACCTTCTATACTTTACTTAATCATCCACATTATATACACAAGAATAGTTACAAACTTTACTTTCAGTAATGTTGATAGTTTGATGATTAAAGAATAGTATAGTTAAATGCAGTGTAAAAATATGAAACCATATCACTGTGTAAGTATGCCATCACATGAACAAGTAAATTCAGTAGAGAGAAAGCAGTCCCTGATGTGATAAGGAAGACTGAGAAAATTTAACCGGAAAATGCAAAATATTTAGATGACTAACATTGCAAGAAACAAAATAAGTAATCACTGGAAATGGCATCTAAAAATAATAATATATTATGATTTCTATATACCAAATTAATGTTTCAACTTAATTAAATCTTCATGTAAGAGCAAGTTAATTAACCTATGTTACTATCTGATAAGAAAATAAAATGTTTAAGGAAACCTTTCGTTGTAATGAAGTTCATGAGACAGAAGAAAATTCTATCTCGGCAGCTTTGGAGACTGGGTTGTCCAAATTGATATTTAACTACTAGAATTCCTAATACATCACCCACTTTCTCTTACCACTGCAAAATGTAACACATGACAATTGGTTTGATGGAAGAAAGTTTCACCGGTGGATGTAGGATTAGGAAATGAAGCACGCTGATTAGAACATTGAGACGCCCAATTTTTTATGTTTATGAGCACCTTTACTCTATAAAGCTAATAGGGCACACATGGCATGCACGGTATGATTCCTTTTCAAGAATGAACAACTTTATACCCGCTTGTCTTTCTTCTATAACTTATAGCAGCTAAAAGATAAATATATTGAAATAAAGTTGCAACAGCTGCTATTAGCATTGTTAACAGAAACAAACAAGATAACCCCCCATGCGATACAATTTAAGGCGTCATTCTTCTTTGAGACGCTCATCCCTGTACACAGAACCACAACCAAATCGAGAAGAAATATCAACAAATACAAGAACAACACATCTCATGTTCTTTCCGCTATGTCGCATAAACTTAACAATAATAAGTAAGCCCGTTTCAGAGCACTCCCATCGACCTTAATCACAATATTGTCAAGAATTTCTGGAATTTATCGAAGAAGAGCTTAAGGAAGTCTAAATTGTTAAACAGGCGAACTTCAAGGTGGAGGACAATCTAAATTCTCTCGGTTTCTTATCAATTTCCATGTACAAAGGATCAGTCCAAGATAGTATGAGATTCGCAAAATGCATCAATAAACATGGGAAACAAACAAGTGCGAGATCCAGTAAGATACCCTGTGAAGGAAAACAATACCTGAGGATCTTCTCAAGGTACTCGGATACCAAAGTTTGCCAGTATGGCCCAAGAGCAGCCGTGCCCTCCACCACCACAATAAGTTGTTTCTCCGCCATGCACTGCTCGGAACAACACTCCAGGATTCTCCGCCACTGCAGATCGCCAGAACCACCAAATCGGGATGAACACGTCCCTCAATCGGGATGCCTCGAGAAAAAAACGCAATGAATTTTGCTGGACGAAACCTGAGACTGCTTTTGTTTTCGTCAAGGGTAAAATTATTCAGTTGGATCATTTAAAAAAGAAAAAATGTTAGATTTTTATTAACGGGGTCTGTAGGAATTTTCCCACTTTTTTCATCTTTTTAGGAGATTCGAATGCTTCCTCTGCTTTAGTTACGAACCTTCTTCTACTTTATGGTGGCGCATTATTCATTTGCTATCTTGCACCAGCTGCCGAGAAGGTGGACTCCTCTCTCCATCAAAATATATTGATGATGAATTTTGAAGACAAAAGCAATGGATTTGAGACTGATATGAATTTAGATTCGTTTGAAATATGTTCATTATTATGAAGTCATTGTTTATGTTAAAGTTTCATAGTTTGTGCGGTTATATTTATGGTTTAGGGTTATATAGTCGTGAAATATTTATGAATTTATTAGTGTTTCCTCACTTTGAATTGAGTATTTTTTATATTATTATGAGGTTATTATAGTATTGTTGTAGTGTTATTTGTCCTTTAAACATTTAGGGATAGAACTTCTCAAGGATAATGTTATTGATGTATTATTCTAGTATTATTGTGGGTTTATTTTGTTCTTTATATGTTTCTAGACATAAGTTCTCATGAATAGTGTCATTCATGTGTTATTCTGTTATTTAGGTGTGGTTATTGTGATGTTTTTGTAGTATTATTTGTCGTTTATATATTTCTAGAAAGTTCTCAAGGGTAATGATATTGATGTGTTATTCTAGTATGATTGTGAGGTTATTGTTGTGTTATTGTAGTTTTATATGTCATTTCTATGTTTCTAATAGCAGGTTAACAATGACAGTGTTATTGATAGTATTATTGTAGTGTTGTGTGTTATTTCTTTATTTCTAGACGGAAGTTCTTAAGGATAGTATTATTCTCGTTTTATTGTGGTATGATTATGGTGTTTCTTTCATTATTTTTTTAGTATTTGAAAGTTGTAAAACATTGTGTTATTAATATGTTATTTTGGGTTTATTGGACGGTTATTCTAGTTGCTTAGATGGAGTTATGCCAACTTTTACTAGTGTTATTTCCATGTCATACTGGTGTTTACTATTGTGTTAGTGGTGTTATTTTAGTGATAAACTTTACATGGTTTTTGGTGTTTTTGTAGTATTAAGAAATTATTGTTGGAATATTATGCTTTACTGAGATATAATATTATGCAAATTTGCAGGGTAATGACATCATTGTCCACAATGATCCAATTGTGGAGAATTTTCTTCACACCATTATCCACAATGAGCAAGAAGCATATGATAACTATTGTGTCTATGCACACTATATTGGTTTTGTTGGACCATAGCAGTTTTTATCCAAACTCAAAGAAAATTAATTCAAAGGACTATTTATGTGGAAAAGCTGGCTTCAAGAGAGAGTTAAAGATAATCAATACGACGAAGTACAGAAAAGCGGACATAAGGACTGGTTGTCAAGCCATGGTTCGATATGTTATTGATGTCGAGGGAGATGCGCCCCTAGTGTGTGTTGTTTTTCTGTGTGTTTTATGTCAATTTAAATTCTCGATAACAGTGCCAAAAACTTGATGGGGCGGGTAGATTTAGTGTGTAAATGTTACAAATATTTTTCAATATTATAAAATTACACACGGCAGATATATAATAAATATGTAATATAATCTCAACAAAAACACCTTTTATGAAAATAGTCTATCTTTTAAAACCCTTTTTAAACTGTCAAATTTCTGTTAAAATCAATGCAAGTATATGTATCGCTCAAGTAATAAAGGGCTCTAATGGACTACTAATAATCGATCTCACAGGGCAGTTGGAAAATCCTTTAAGTTTTTGAAATTATTCTATAATTTAAAAAAATACAAAAACAAAAATAAAAATAAAAGTAAAGTAAAGTGTGAAGTTTGAATATTAACTACTAAGGTAAATTTTATTTAAAATGCAGTTGAAAAACAAAGTTAACAAACTAAGAGCTAACTTTCAAAAGTAAAATTACGAAAACTAAACAAAGTGTTTGTTTTGACAGAAAGTTTAAATTTAAGAAAGCATCCTTTTCCTTTACAATGAGTATATGGATTGTGAAGAAATTGAAATCATTTGAAAAAATCTATATAAACTATTTTGTGTCAAATAGGAGTAATCCTACTCTTTACACTTTTCCGAGTGTTATAAAAAACATTGACTAATCCAGAGTTTTGTCCCTAATTCTATGGTTAGGCTGGGAGACTACCGACTGACTCTCTAGAGCTCTCACTACTCCCTCACCTGAGGGATAACAATCTCGCATCAGTTTCCAATCAATTGGACCAACTTAGTATTTTAATATGTCACCTTAAAATCTCCAATTCCGCATCCTACAAAGTATATTTCCCTAATTATTTGCACTCAATCTCATGGATGGCATACTCTCCCATGAAATCAAATGTGATTCTCCTATGTTGTTGAAATCATAATCATTTTTAGAACATATGTCTCTCAATAAGTTTTAACATTTCAATTGGCCAGATCGAAAAGTAAATGAAGATCGGAGTTCAAATCATCATAAATTATTAACATTTAAAACCATAGAAAATAAAATCAATTCTTCACAAAACCATATCTCAAAGTAGGGTGAATGATAAAGAAGACTACTCAGAATTCATAAGAAGGATACTACAAAACACGAATTTCATATATAAAAATAAGTTTACAAAATAAAAGAAATAAAATACACAACTTATCTCACAATCCTTCCAAATCAAATCCCTAGAATTCTCTCCAAGCATCTCTCTTTACAATCCCACTCAATTCTCTCTTAGAAGTGTAATGAAGAAGAAATCTCTCATCTTCTCTCTCATCTTACAACCCTATAAGAAAATCTCCTCTTCTATCCTCTTGCCTCTCACTCCAACTTTCTCTCTTTATTTCCTCTTTTTCTCGTCTCTATGAAGTTTTCCCTTTATTTTGGGCTGCCTCCTTTGAAAAAGAATTCAAAATTCCCCTCCAAAATTCAACTCTTTTGAATTCAAAAGATGTGTCATTTGATCTAAGAGACATATCCTTTCATAAAAGAACCTTTTAAAGTGTCTAGATTCATTGAATTACTCCAATAGGTGTTTAGAACAATTGTCCCTTTGAAAATTTGCGCAAAATTCATCTCGAATTGCCTTAATTTTCAAAATGTTGTCTTTGGCGCATCATGCGCCAGTTTTCTATCAAACAACGCATCATGCGCGGATCTGACGCATCATGCACCAGAATCCCAATATTCACTGTTTTGGCTCCAAGTTTCGGTTTTTTTGTCATTTTTGCCCTCAATGCCTAGAAATGATATATCTGCAACTAAAACATAAAAATGTCATTATTTAAAGTGCAATATCACAAAAAATAAGCATAAAATATGTGCTTAAAACAGTATATTATTTTGGTGTATCAAAATTCCATAAACTTAAATGCTTCTTGTCCTCAAGTGACACTTTTACTACATAAAAACATATGACTTAGGATAAAGATATACTTATAACTTCTATACTCTAGTTTAATAAACATAATACAAAAATTTAAGAAAAGTCTTTAATAACTTAGATTCATACTTTAAATCTAGGAATTAGTAATCAATTTTAAGATTTCTAAGACTTTATTCATTTTAAGAAAAATTATAATTTGTCACATTAAGGACATTTAAAACATTCATATGAAAAAGAACTTCATGAAAATTTTATTAAGAAAGCTACTAATACTCCAATATAAGTTTAGAAAATGTAATAAAACTCATTTCTTAAGTTGATCCAGATGAAGCCAATTTTTTGTTAGACATTTTCTCAAGCTTCTCTTCACTTTTTTTTTTCTTTCTTTTTTTTCTTTTATGATCTTTTCAATCATTTTTTTTCTTTTTCTTTTTCTTTTTCAAGTGAGGATTACTATATCTGAATAGCCTTTAATAATTTTGAACTTCACTCCTCTTCTTAAAGTTAAAACTCTTTACCTCTCTTCACTTTATAAATTTATATTAGTTTAAGATTCTTAAAAAAATCTCCTTCTTTTCTTCTTACATGAAACTCTAAAATTCTTAATACTTCAAAAATATAATTTCCTTTGCATTAAATAGAAAAACATAGTATTATCCTATTGTCGGCGTTATTTTGGGTTGGTTTGTGGGGAGTTGCCCATAAGAAGCTGTCAGTCGCCGGAATCAAAATCCCGCAGCCCGCTTCGAAAGGACGTTAAAGTGTGAAATCAAACTGACCCCATATTTTTCATAGTTTAAAAATGAAAGAGCATTGTACCTCAAATCCTGTATCTATCCCGAAGAATAAACACAAGACTTGAGGATGAGGCTCGATCAAATAAACTAAGAAAAGTATGACGTCTGTTTGGTCTGCGAAACCTTTGTATTTGCTGACAAGTTCTCCTATTTAATATAAATGATTAACTAAGGTTTATATTAAGCTGGGTTCGGACATGCTTCCTATAAGGGCAAGCCCCTATAGTTAATTACATCTTAAATGACAAAGGTCACCTAAGAAAACTCTCGATAAAAATCAATGAATATTATCTTCAAAGAATCTCAAAGGGTATGGCTCTTTAACGAAATCGGACATAGAGGTGTGAAAGGAGATTGGTTCAAATTTGGAACATGTTGTTGTGGAATCCAAAGGAAGAGGAACTAGGGGATGTCATGGATCCAGAGGAGAACCCCGGTGACTTCCCAAGCTATCTTAATGTTTGGCTCAGTTTTGAGGAGAAATATTTAGGTGTTTCATCCTGCCAATTTTATTAGTTAGGGCTTACATTTGTGTGAAATTATCACACAAATCGCCTAGAAGATGTGAGGATTTAGGTCGTGACAAACGACAACCT
>NEWO01000061.1:1657906-1667983 GCA_003013225.1 Phalaenopsis aphrodite
GGAACCTAGAGGAATCCATCACAACAATTTAATGCAAATGTGCTTTAATTTGATAAAGATATCTTAAGCATGTGCATTTTCAGAAATAAGATCCCTTAATTTGGGGGACCTTTAGTCCATGGCTTGATTTAGGTGATTTCATGGTGTTTGGACTGGTCACTAAGTCCAACTAATGGCTGTGGTGGAGTTAATTTGGTCGTTTTATGGTGGTTAGGTCACATTTAGTGCAAGGGTCAAAGTGGGTGCAAATGACCAAAACTTGGGTTTGGGCTAGGTTATCTATGTCAATTGGCCAAAATAACTATTGAATTTGGTGTAGATGATCATAAGGAACAACTTTGGTGAAGGATGGAAGTGGTTTTGAGTCCAATTGGAGGGTCAATTTGAGGGAATTTTGAACTTTAATGAATTTGGTCATGTTGGGCTAGACTTGGGTCTAGCTTGGGTTAGCCTTGGGCTAAGTCCAAATTGATTATTGTAAATGGTCAAAAGGGACCTCATGAAGAGTTTTCAACATGAATTGGATGCCACTTTGGAGGTTAAGGAAATCAATTGGGTGAAATTTAGGGACTTAGCCAATTTGGGGCTAAATTTGGGAATTTTATATTTAGGCCAAAATCAAATGGATTTGAGGCTTCAAAAAAGTCAATTGATGGTTTAGTTTGATGTATAAGAATGTTATAAATAGTTTGCAACATTAATTGAGGCCAATTGACCAGGCTATGGGTTCAATTTGGTGAGATTAGGTCATTTGGTCAAAATTGGGGTTTTGACCCAAATCAAAATTAGACTCAAATCATGGAGCAATTGAGCTTGGATTTGGTTTATTTTGGTCATATCAAAAGTGAGTTTGAGTTTAGGATTGAAATTGAGGTCAATTGAGGTCAAATTGATGGACATTTGAATTGAATTTGGGGAATTTGGGCCCTTAAAGGCAAATTTGAGAATTTTGGTTAAAGGTGGTCAAATTGGCCAAATTAGGTCATGTAGTAGTTGAGAAAAATGAAATTGGGAATATTTCGAATTTATTTGGATTTTTTGGGAATTTTTGGAATATTTGGTACTTTGAGCTATGGAGGGGTACTTTGGTAATTTGGGGGTGTTTTAGGGGTAAAAGGCCAAGACGGGTATTTTGGTAGAGTTGAGGTACCAATCATCACCAACAAGACATGGACCAATGGAAATCCCATTTTGGGTCCTCTACATAGTGGTCTTTGCTAAACCATAGCCCTAGGGCTAGTAGGTTTAGGGGACTATCTACATGAGTATCCCAAAAGATCAAGGGATCTAGGCTAGAAATTTGAGTTCAAGGTTGTGAGTAATTGTTGGTGTATATAAGTGTAGTGAGTACCTTAGCTCTAGACAAACACCCAAGGTCAACCATAAGGTCCAACAATCCTAAGGGTGACTCATCTTGAGTTTTCCCCACAGTGACCCTACCTACTAAGTGCTAGAGGTTGAGAGCAATATGTGGAACTTCAAGTTGAGTAGAGAAGAGTTTGTAATTTATAGTGGTGAGGGTTCCATGTCTAGTTTTCTAGGAATAGTCAACAAGAAAGTCCTATGGCTAGACCCTAGGCTACTAAAGAGGAAAAAAAAACTAAACCTCAACCAAAATTTAGGTCAACACTTATCATATCAATTATCTTTAACTTTAAAATTGCCTTCATTATTAAAAACTTTTTACCTAAATTTACCACAATATTTATAACATAAGTATAGTTATTTAAAGTTAAATCTTAATTTCCCAGGCCATGTTAAATTAATTTTAAAAATATAGTTAATTGAGGAAAAAAAACTTTAGTTTACTTCTTTTCAAAATAAATTTTTCTTTCCCCAAAACTTAATTTTTTAAGTGATCTTAAAAATATTCTTAGTAAAAATTTTAGTAGGTGAAAGAAAACAATAAATGCATGAAAATAAAAGCTGACATGTAGAGGATTTCTAACTATGAAACTAGACTTTGTATACTGCAGGTATTAATTATAAAACTATGTACAGGATTTAAAGCATTAAATAAAACAAATATATTCTAAAGAACTTGTTGAGAATAAAAAACAGAAATACAAACACTGAAAAACTAAACTGGAAATACTAAAAGTACTAAAAAAGTGAATGTCTACAATTACTATTACAATTATGTTCACAACACAACATGAAATTTTTTTCTAGAACAAGTTTCAAATAAAAGTTCATCACAATGCAATCACAAATAACAAACAAACATTTAAAACACAGTAAATTAAGCTCATAAAAATCAATCCTCATCTCCTTCCTCATCATTATCAGAATCTTTTTCTTCTTCTCCTTCTTCTTCATCATGAACAGGAGCATAGGGAGTGAAACTGGGGCAAGTAAGAAAGTCCACATTAGGTTCACCTCTAAGATGTCTTACCATAGCATTTTCAAAATCAATATCACGTTGAACTCTCCTCTGCTGATATTCATCATTATAAGCATTTCTTGCTCCTATCTCTCCCAACTGAGTTTAAATATTAATTATGACCATTTGTGGAATCATTAGTCGGTCCATAATACCTTCAAGTGATGCAGATGAAGTAGAGGGCCTATCTCTTCTTCCACCTCTAGATTCAACAAATGATTCCACTCAATGAATCATATGCTTCCCAATCGGATTCTGTGGGTGTAATCTTTCTTCATTTCTATGGGACTCTACTCCTTATTGTTCACATAGAGTGAAAATAAGGGCAGGGTATTTGATCCCCGATAACTACTTATATGCACCCGTATAACAATAATTTTGATTATATTTTTCACTTATACTTCCTTATTTCACAACAAAACCAAAAACTTGATCCTGAAGAAAAATAAGAATTTAACTTTTAATTTATATTGGTATACTATGCAAGTATACATATCGTTATCAAGTAATATAGAAATTTTTGATTATTAGCTTAATATCATTCCCACAGGAAAGATATGCAATATGCACTTTTTAGAAAACTTTCTGTTTTTAAAAAGAGAAAGTTTAAATTATTTTGGTAATTTTAATTTTTTGACAAAAACAGTACAAACTTAAAAAGTTAACTTGAGTTTTTATAGAAGAAAAATACTAAATATGAAAATATCTTTCTCCTTGTCATGAATCAGTAATAAGTATAAGAATTCTGTTGTGAAAGTATGCATATTATCTTGTGCCAAACAGGAGCAATAATATTCTTTACCCTTACTAGAGATGCTATAAAAAATATTGACTAATTTAAAGTTTGAATAGTTTTGAAGATCGGCTAGGTAGGGAAGATACTCGCTCTCATTCTAGAGTTCCCTTGATTCCCTCCACCTTGGGGCTAACATCACGTATCAGAACTTAAAAAAATAAACCAAGTTGGGGGCTTTAAACTGTCACTTTAAAGTCCTTTAACTCTACACCTTTCAATGAATATTTCCCTATTTATTTGCGCTCAATCATATAAACTACATTCTCATTCATACAACCTCATGTGATTCTTTCCAATTGTTGACTGAGACAATACCTACCCGGTTCTTACATGTTCTCACAACAAATTTTAACATATGGATTGACCAAATCAAGAAGTAAATGAAGTACATGTATTTAAGTCATCACAACTTCTTCCAACATTAAAGATCAATACTCTCCACAAATTCCATCCAACACTTAATTACTTATCATTTTAAGAAGAAAGATAAAGAAAAATACTCAGAATCCATGGAGAAAACAAAACCATACTTTAGTTTAAAGGTAGAAATCATTGTCAAACCAACAACAAGTCTCAATTAAAACCAAAAGTAGTCTAAAACAAAGGATAAAAACTTATCTCAAGTCTTCCACCAAACTCTTGAAGTTTATTTGAATGTCTTCTCTTTTACAACATTCTAAATATAAAACTAGAAAAAAAAGGATAAATATGTGGTGCCTGAAAATCTCTCCTACTAGCTCCCAATTTTAGAACTTTCAAAACTTTCCCAGTACTTTCAGGACCTCACACCTTTTTGGACCTTTTTAGAACCCTCTTCAAAGTCTCAATCTTCCTTCTTTTATAATTCTCCAAAAGGTGCCTTGGTATCTCTTCAAAATTTGTCTTGATTTGATGTATTTCCCTAGGAGATGCATCCTTTCACAATAATTTCTGTCCATAGTAGTTGTAACCACCTATTATGTCATTAAGTGCCTCAAAAACCTCTTCAAAATTCTCAAAAAAATTGAATTTACTCATCCAATAACTGCCACTAGCGCTTAAGCGTGGGGCCTCTGGCGCTTAGGCACAACCTTCTCTGTTTACCTGACGCTTAAGCGTCAGATCTGGCTCTTAGGTGCCAAAACACTTTTGCACATTTTTCACCTATTTGCTCCAAATTTGACCCTTTTTCACCTTTTTAAGCATTTTTTACCTTTTTACCTGTACCTGAAAGAAAAAAAAACAAAAAAAATCTTTTTTATTAAAATATAATATCTCAAAAATATGTATACAAATGTGTCTAAAAATACTATTTATTTTAGGTGTATCAGTATCCCAAACCACTAGTTATAGAATTACCATCTATACTTCAAGCATGTTGAACTATAAATGCACCAAAATATTTGATTTCATGTTCTGAATGCAATATTTTAGTACAATTTTGTTTTTTGTAATATCAACCAAATGATTTTTTGGCAACAGTCTGACTGAAATGAAGTGGTGTCATACTTTTGATTAAATAATCAACATGAAAGCAGGGAAGTTAACTATCTTGTTATTCTGAATCTTTCACTCTCCTCTTCCATCAGTAAAAAATGTAATCACATCATCCACTGATGAATCAATCATCACGAATGCAGCATATTCATCAAAAAATACGCCCCTCAACCCATAAAAAGTATTGATCCGATTAACAAAAAATTCAACTTGTTTCCTCTAACCAAGATGTGGCCTTCAGTAGTGAACCTCAGGTTTGCATAAAACTCCCAAACAATCGGCACAAATGCTACGACAGTGAAGTAGCAGAATCTTTCCCAGTTTCTAGCGAGAATCAGTCTCTTGATCTCGCCACCCGGGTTTGCAAACGTCTGTTCTTGGATCTTTCTTCTTGTCTCCATTTGAGTATTGTAATTATGTTGGGCTTTGAAACTAACAAGTCTTCATGCATCAAAATCTTTGGACGACCTTCCTCTCTTAACTCGGGGAGAAATTTGAAAATTCTACAAAAATTCAAATAATTCCAAATGAATTGCTAAATTAAAGATCTAACTCCTCAAGCAAGATTATTTGGTAAGAAACTTTTCACCATAAGTTCTCTTCAAAATTTTTCATAAAAAATCCCAATATTTGGATTTCCTAAATCCATAGTGAAAATAAAAAATTTCTAAGTTAAAGTGGAACTCTTACCAAGCAAAGATGAAATATATGGTTTTTAGCTCTGAATCCTTCTCTTTCATCCACAATGTGATGCCCTAGAACAAGGTCTTGAGGTAGGAGATGAATTGAGCAGGAAAAATGGAGTTTATCCGTGCAATTTCATGGGTTTCTAGATGACCTGGCATGTTCAGACCTTTGGCGTATCATGCGTCAAGGCTCTGAAAAAGATTGCATCATGCGTCAGAGCTTAAATTCACCAAATTTTGGTTTCTGTTGAAATATGCTTCGTACCGCTTTACGTCAACCTCTATTTGGCTCAAAAAAACTTTTCTAAGCATAATTAAACATCACACTAACGCCAAACTTTCACAAACAACATAAAACTCCCAGTTATATATAAAATATGCGCTATTACAAATTAACATTTTTCAAGCCAACAAGCACAAATTCAGTGTTCTAAAGCAAACCAACGTACTGAAACTGAAATCTAAACATCAAAATTCAAAACATAAACATAGATAGTGTTCAATAATAGAAAGAACGTGCAATCCAATACAACAAAATAACTAAGATAAATAGTATTAAGCAGAAGTTCCGTGAATAAATTAAGTTCAAACATCTTCTTCACTATCATCCTCCTAGATATCTCCCACAGATTGGTAGTGCGCATACAAGTTTTAGAAGGGTCAATATGGAAATTCATCAGTAGACTTTTCCTCCTCAATCCAAGAATGTTTCTTGAACATACTTACCAAACCATTTTTAATATGTCCAGTAAGTTCAAAATTTTCCTTTAGTCTCTAATCCAGATGATTCAATATTTCAATAATATTCTGAATCACATGCATGAGATTCTGCATCTCTTTTTCAATCTTTTTGATCTTCTTCAAAAGTGCACTTGAGTTGTAGTAGGGCTAAACAGGTGATGAATTCTGAGATTCTTGATCCATCAACACATTCATATCATTTTTATCTCCCATTCCAATACAGTTGCAATAGACTTCTGGATCCATCAGCTTCCAAGTTAGAAGCACTTTTTCCCAACTCTCATAAGGTACTTCCGATTGACTGTACAGTAGGAAAATAGTGGATAAATGTCCAAGTCTAGTTGCAGATTTGATAATTAAACCCAAAAACAATTTCACAATAATAGATCCAACATCAATAGGTTTTCTAGTTTAAATACAGTAATTTAGAATGACACTCTCTTTAGTTACCTTACTGATTTTCATGGTGGGCAGTAATTTCGATGTAATGAAAAAGTGTCAAGCTTTTGAAAGTGGGTTTAAAAATGATGAAGGAAAACTTACATTTCCATCATCTCTGGCCTCCAAATTTGAATTTTCATCCGTAAAGTAGCGGTAGACTTCAATCATATCGTCTCTCATAGGGGTAAAACTCACATAATGGCAGATAGGCACATTCTCAATCATAAACATCTCATTTATTCTTGAAAAAATGAACTACACAAACCTACCTTGCACGTAGATCATTCCTTGGTTGATCCCATGAAGATTTGCATTAAATTCTCTTACTATTGGAACAACGACAGCGACAATAGTGTAGCAAAACACTTCCCAACCCCTCTTTGCAATAGTCTCTTCCACTCGAGTATTCAGTACGTTGAATTCTCGATTCACAAATCCCCTTTCTTTGATAAGCCTCTTCTTTACTATAACTCGGTCATGTAACTTGTGTGCATCAAAACTGATGAACTTTCTCCGGTTGAAAATTCTAAATCTAGCTGAGTTTTTAGAATGGGAAGCCATAGAATTTGAAAAGTGGTGACTCTTCCTTCGTTTTTCCCCTAAAATATGTTTTTGAGTTGGTTTTTAGGAGTTATATGGAGAATAAATCACCAAAAACCACCTTTTGACACGTTTTAGTCATTTTCAATATCGCGACGCATCATGAGCTATCTCTCTGGAATTCAGCACATCATGCGCCAATCTAGTGCATCATGCACCAATTCCAAAATCTTAACCGTTTCGATTTTGATCCAATAATTTCTCAATTTTTTTTATGAAATTAGCCAATTTAACATATTTCTAAATATTTTGCTCAAGTACACGAATTATATAAAGACCTAAACATAAATATACGTAAAATATTTCAAACACAATAAACTCACAAGCAAACTAAATATCAATAAATATGAGTTGCCTCCCACAAAGCGCTTGGATTAATGTCTTCAGCCCAACATTCTCAGTCTTATTATGATTGACCCAATATTACTATCTCTTTATAAGCTGGTCTTTGATCATCAAAATATGATTTCAGTCAATGCCCATTCACTTTAAATATTTTTTCAGTCTTGGGGTCTTCAATATTAACTACTCCGTAGAGATAGACTTTTATAACTCTGAATGACCCTTTCCACCTAGACTTCAATTTTCCAATAAATAATTTCAATCTTGTATTATATAATAAAACTTCCTATCTAGGTTCAAATTCTCTTTTTATTATCTTTCGATCATGTCATTCTTTCATCTTTTCCTTATAAATCCTCGCATTATCGTAAGATTCATTCATAATTTCCTTAAGCCCATTCAGTTGCAATTATCTTTTCTCACTAGCTTCTTTAAAATTAAAATTGAATTCTTTTTATCGCCTGATGGTGATTGGGTAACTCGATGTCTGCGGTCACCTCCAATTCTCGTTCGTGTCCTCATGTCTTCGTGTCTATTGTCGATAAGGATGTTGGAGTTGCCACTCTGTTTATCTATCTTATTGCCCTATTTTCCAATTTACCTTAATATTTTGGATCAAGTAAAAGATCCTCAAATATTAAAGCAATTAAGAAAAACGGAAAAGGCAGATGTTAGAAAACAAGAGAAATGTTGGTTGGTAAACTTATAGAGAAGACTCTAGAATGTCAAAATCTCATATAAGGATACCACATAAATGGTATGATAACCAGAGATTTAGGTTGATCACCTATTCTGAATTCCTAATTTTCCTATAGGAGCAAGCTCCTATAGTTAATTATATCTTAGGCAATTCTAGATTTACCTAAGAAAACTCCTGATTCTTGTTAACACTTGTTCTTCTAAAATGTCAAGAATAAGGAAAGAAACATTAAATGTTTTTATTTCTGGGGTAATAGATTCTTAAGAATCTAATTCTACCCTAGAGGTTTTGTTTTGTTCATGTCTGTCATGTCATTTTGTTTTTGTTTTTGTCATTTTATGTCATTTTATTTTTGTTTTATCATTTTTTTGTTTTATATTTGTCATGTCAATTTTTTTTCATGGCTATCCTAAAAGTTCTATTTTTGTGTTACGTCATGTCATTTTATTTTGTTTTGTCTATTTTTTTCTGGTTTTGTTATCTTGAAATTCTACTTTTGAATGTCGTCCTGCAAAACAGAGTTAGCACACCCTATAACATGCAAAGGAAATCTAGAGAGAAATTTTATTTTCATGTCTTTAATGAACCTACAAAAGAGAACATGATTAGCATAAAACTATGTTGTCAGATTAATCAATTTTAGTTGGTCATTTAATTGGTTGAATAATTTTTAAATGACCCGGTCAAGATGTTTATGGCTCCGTCGTCTCGGGCAGTGAAGTATTCATATTTACTTAGTCTGAAATGTGTTTAAACCAGGACCGAAAGATTCTTGTCAGCAACAATAGATTGCGTCGTCCAAGAAATCTTCAAAAATCTAAACACAGATGTTTAAGTTGTGTTTTAATGTCTTTTAAGATGATCTTTATTTCATTTATGTTGGTGAGTTAGATTTTTATGATGTCATTTGTTTTAGGTCATATGCCAATTAGACTTGAGAGAGTTTAATTGAAACATAAGATTTAGCTTTAATGTCGGTGAAACTGAAGATGATTCAGGTTCAATGTTGGTAGAACCTAGAGTTTTAATTCCAATTTGGATAGGACTTAAGATGTTCTAGGTTCAATATAGGTAGAACCTAAAGATTAGAAATGGTTTAAGTACAATGTAATTAAGACTTAAGAAGTTTTCAGTTCGATGTCGGTAGAATCTAGAGTTTTAATTCCAATGTGGATAGGACTAAAGATGTTCTATGTTCAATATAGGTAGAGCCTAAAGATTGGAATGGTTTAAGCCCAATGTAATTAGGACTTAAGATGTTTTAGGTTCAATGTAAGTAGAATCTAAGAGTTTAATTGGTTTTAAGTCCAATGTAGTTAGGACTTAAGATGATTTAGGTTTGATGTAGGTAGAACTTAAGAGTTAAATTGGTTTTAAGTCCACTGTAGTTAGGAATTAAGGTTTTTAGATTCAATGTAGATAGAACCTAAGGATTGAATTGGTTATAAGTCCAATGTGGTTAGGACTTAAGGTTTTTAGGTTCAATGTAGGTAGAACCTAAGGATTGAATTGGTTTTAAGTCAAATGTAGTTAGGACTTAAGGTTTTTTAGGTTCAATGTTGGTAGAACCTAAGGATTGAATTGGTTTTTAGTCCAATGTAGTTAGGACTTAAGGTTTTTAGGTTCAATGTATGTAGAACTTAATGATTGAATTGGTTTTAAGCCCAATGTAGTTAGGACTTAGGGCTTTTAGGTTCAATGTAGGTAGAGTCTAGAGTTTTAAGTCCAATGTAGATAGGACTTAAGATGTTCTAGGCTCAATATAGGTATAACCTAAGAGTTTAATTTGTTTTAAGTCCAATGTAGTTATGAATTAAGATGATTTAGGTTTGATGTAGGTAGGACCTAAGAGTTGAATTGGTTTTAAGTTTAATGTAGTTAGGACTTAAGGTATTTAGGTTCAATGTAGGTA
>NEWO01000061.1:1757335-1772800 GCA_003013225.1 Phalaenopsis aphrodite
GATTTTGCTTCAAATTGAATTTGAGTGAAATTGGGGCTTGAACAAGGCCAATTGAGGGTTCAACTTGATGTGGGGGAGTGTTTTAATGAGTTTAGAATTTAAAATTATGGCAATTGGATAGGTTTGGGGGTTCAATTTGGTGAAATTTTAGCTTAGGGTCAAATTGGGGGTTTTGAATTGGGCTTAGGATTTAGGTTTGAAATCAAGTCCAATTAAACTTGGATTTTATTTCAATCAATTTGACATGATGAATTTGAGTTTAGAATTGAAATTGGGGAAAATTGGGAGTGAATTGAGGTTTGCAATTTGGGGCTTTTCATCAAAATAGGTTAAATTGGTCAAATTTGGCTCAATAGAGTGGTCCAAATTGATTTTGAGGATATTTAAAATGATTTTGAAGGTTTTGGGATAGTTTGGATCACCAAGGGTTTTTTTGTAATTTTGGCAAAATCAGTGGTATTTTGGTAATTTTGAAAATTTTGATGGTGTTTTGGGAAATTTGGGTGGTTTCAAATGGTTTGAAATGATACTTGGACAAAGTTGGGTATTTTGGATAATTTTATTAATTTTTGGGGTTTCAATGGATGTTTGATAAATTGGGTAGATTTTGGGGGTAGAAGGCTAAATTAGGTATTTTGGTAGGATTGGGGCTGCCAACCACACAACCACCCTACTTGAGTCATAAACCAATAGAATTCCCTACTTTGGGACCTTCATGTACTGGTTTCAGCTAAACCCTAGCATAAGGCTAGTGACCTAGTGGGCCATATACATGAGTTTTCCAAAAGTATAAGGGACCAACTAAGCATATTTGACTAAAGCCCGATACTGTGAGTGTAAGTGGGGGGTATCAAGTGTGTGTGTGTGTGTAAAACTGACAAAGGCCACACCACCCAGGGTCCACCCTAAAGCCAAACAATCTTATGGGGACTCTCTTTGAGCTCCCCATATTGTCCCGACCTATTAACTATTAGAGATTAGGACCAATATGTGCAACTTCGAATTGAGCAAAGAAGAATATAGAGTTTCTAATGGTGATATTTCCTTCACTAATCCTCTAGGAATAGCCAACAGGAAAGTCCTATGGTTAGAACCTAGGCTACTAAGGAGGAAAGACTAGACCTCCACCAAATGTGGTCAACACTAGCCTAGATAAATGATTCGTTGTTCGATTATCAAATCTCTTCCTATCTAATACTACAAAATCAAATTCTTGCGTCAAAAGAATCCATCTAAATAATATTACTTTGCATCCTTCTGTTGCATCAAATATCTTATAGCAGAGTGATTAGTATGTGCAATACATTTAGCTCCAATGAGATATGATCTAAACTTATTAAAAACACAAACAATTGTCAATAACTCTTTCTCAGTAGTGGTATAGATAATTTGAGTTTCATTTAGAGTTCTACTTGCATAATGTATAATTTTAAAAACTTTTTCATATCTTTGCTCTAATAAAGCCCCAAATTTATAATCACTAACATCACACATTAGCTCAAACAGTTTCTCCCAATCAGGTGAAACTATTATAGGACCAATGATTAATTTTTCTTTTAATAATTCAAAGGAATTAATGCATTTTTGGTTGAAATCAAATTTTGCATCTTTTTCTAACAATTAACATAGAAGCTTAGTAATTTTTGAAAAATCTTTAATATTTAGCATGTAGAAACCAGCATATCCTTAAGAACTTCTAACCCTTCTCACTATAGAAGGAGGAGGTAGTTTAACTATAACTTGAATTTTTGTCAGTTCTACTTCCATACTATTTTCAAAAATTTTATGACCAAGTACAATTCCTCCTGCAATCATAAATTGACATTTCTCCCAATTTAATACTAAAATTATCTTTTCATATCATTGTAAAACTTTTTCTAAAACATTTAAACATTATTCAAATGAAGTTCTGAACACTGAAAATTCATCCATAAAAATTTCTATTCTTTTTTCAATTAAATCACAAAATATAGACATCATACATCTTGAAATGTTATAGGTGCATTACATAAACCAAAGGTAATTCATCTAAAAGCAAAAGTATCATAAGGACTAGTAAATGTTTTTTTTTTCTTGATCCTCAAGAGCAATAAGAATTTGATAATAACCAGTATATCTATTTAAAAAACAAAAAATATTTGTGCCCAACTGTCTATCCAATGTTTGGTCCAAACAAGGTAAAAGAAAGTGATCTCTCCTATTGGCTGAATAGAAGATTCACCAACCAGCAACTTGTTGTGTTGGTATTAATTCTTCTTTCTCATTGACAGCAACAGTCACACCCCCTTTCTTTGGACTGTAGTGAATTGGACTTACCCAAGCACTGTCCAAGATAGGATATATAATTTCATCACCTAACCATTTTAAAATGTCTTTCTTAACCACTTCTTTCATTATAAGTTTTAATCTCCTTTGAGGATCAGCCTTCGGCTCATGATGTTCTTCTAATAAAATTCTATGTATACAAATTGAAAAACTGATTCCTTTGATATTAATGTCCATCCAAATGCTTTCTTATAGTTTCTTAAAATCTCAAACATTTTGTTATTGTAATTCAGTTAAATATGAGGATACTATAGTTGGTAATATAGATAAATCTCTTAAAAAACATACTTTAAATATGCAGAGAGTACTTTCATATCAAGTTCAGGAGGTGTTTCAATTGAAGAAATAAGATTTTTATTATTTTTCGTAATGTCTAACAATTAAGATATTTTCTGAACATAATCTATATCTTCATTACATATTTCAATGAACTTATCTTGCATTTTATCATCATCTTCATGTTTCAAATCTTCTTGTTTTGTTTTCTCTTCAAACCTTTTCGTAAAATGATCATTTCTCAAATAATCACAAATTTTCATCCTGAAGCATTCATCATCCTTTTCTTTTATTGGGTATTTCAAGGGTTTTGATATATTCAATGTACCTTCTTGATCATTGACTCTCATGGTTTACTCACCTTTTTGAACATCTATCATAGCTCTTTCAGTTGCAAGAAAAGGTCTCCCTAAAATGATTGGAATTTATTTTTCTTCCTCCATATCTGACACAATGAAGTTCACTAGAAAGATAAATTTTTCAACCTTTACCAATACATCTTCTACAACTCCTTTAGGATAGGTGATCAATCGATCAGCTAACTGAAGGGTTACTGTAGTAAGGGAAATCTCTCCTAATCCTAACCTTCTAAAAATAGATAGAGGCATACAATTAACACTGGCTCCTAAATAACATAAAGATTTTCTAAAAAATCTTTCGTCTATAGCACAAGGAATTGTAAAACAACCAGGATCTTTTAGTTTTTTAGAAGTTTTTTCTGAATTATAGTGATACACTCTTCACTAAGTGAAACTGTCTCCTTATCTGTAAACTTTTTTGTTCTAGCAAGTATATCTTCATAAACTTTACACAACTCGACATTTGTTCCAAGGCTTCAGCAAATGGGATGTTTATGGTTAGTTTCTTAAATATTTTCAAAAAACTTTAGAATTTTTTATCCAATTTTTGTTGTCTTAATCTTTAAGAAAATGATGGTGGTGGTTTTTCTACAAGAAATTTCAATGGTTTAACTGATATTTTGAATCATGAAGAATATCTTCCTCAATTTTTTCAATTTCCACACCTTCTTTCTCAACTTCAATCTCTTTTTGAACTTTTGTTTCCACTTCTCTTCCATTTCTTAGTTGTAAAACTTTAATTTGCTCTTTATTTTGTTCTTTAGGATTAATCTCAACATTACTAGGAAGAGTTCCTTTAGGCCTGCTGCTAAGTACAGTAGCAATATGTCCCATTTGATTCTTAATGTTTCTAATTATCGCTCCCTGACTTTATAATTGATTACCCATTTGTAATGTTAATTCTTCCATAGATAATTTCTTCTCCTGAAATTGTGAATTATTGTTAAAACTGAGAGGATAATAACGTCTATAGTTAGTATTTTCTTGATTGTTTACATTTCCCAAAAGGGTTCGCTTGATTGTTACCCCATTATGGATTTACACCATTAGAGTTATTATTATTCCAACTTAAATTAGGGTGATTTTTCCAACAATGATTGTAATAATTAGAATAAGGATTATTAGGTCAATTATTTATTGCATTCAAAGTTTCATATGATGATTGGGAATTTATCATTTGTCCGAATGATTTTTTCTCAACCACGAGTGGTGTTTGAGAAATATTCATTCCAAATTGATCCAACTTCTTTGATATTGTGGCAATTTGAGAAGCCAAGATAGAAATTGCGCTAGATTCATGAACACTGACATCACTTCTTGGATTAACCCTTTCAGAGGGTTATTGAAAATTGTTAGTAGACATCTCTTCAATTAATGAATATGCTTCATTGAAAGGATTTGACATTAATGATCCACCAACAGTAGCATTACTAATAAATATAAGAGATCCCACTAATCCATCATAAAATGTTTGAATTATTAATCAATTTGGAAAAACATGATGTGGACACTTCTTAAAGAGATCTTTAAATCATTCTCAAGCTTCATATATTGATTCCCCTTCAAACTGACAAAAAGATGTAATATCACTTCTAAGCTTAACAGTTTTTTTATGGTGGGAAATATTTAGCCAAAAATTACTGAGAGTCAAGTTTTGATTGATCCATATGTTAAAGAGTTTTGCCACATCTTAGCTTTGTCCCTTAATGAAAAGGAAAAAGTCTAAGCCTGATGGCGTCATTTAAACATATATATATATATATATTGTTTTCAAGATAAGATTTATAGTTCAAATAAATTCTTTTAAAGAATTTACCGCAGCCTCCTTGACAATGGCGCCAAAAACTTGATGCATGATTTTTTGTGCGTTATAAATGTTTTTCAACACCACAACACACAAGGCAGCTATACTATAAGAATATGCAGTTCAATCACAATAAAATGTACTTTAATATAATAAGTTTTCTCTTTTAAATATTTAAAGCTGTCATTTCTTTATCGCTCAAGTAATAAAGGGATCTAATGGAGTCCTAAGTATTGATCCCATAGGGAGGTTAAATTTTGTTATGGTAATCATGCAAAAATACAATATTTAAATTATAGAAAACTTAAAGTAAGAAAACAGATCAAAATTTGTTTAATACCACTAAAGAAACTACGTTCACTCTAATCTCTAAACTTTAAAGCTAAATTTACTAAAAATTACACCAGGTTTTGTGACGATGAGTTCAAATTTAAAAAGTATCATTCCCATTACAACAAGATTATAGTCAGTGAATTATCAAATTGAAGAAAATTGTATTGTGTCAAATAGAAGTAATTATATTTTTTATCTGTTTTACAAGCGACAAAGAACAATGGCTAATCTAGTGTTTAGTCCATAAATTCGTGATTTGGCTGGCAAGATACTAGCTCTCACTCTAGAGTTCTTACGTTCTCCTTGTCTGAGGGCTAACATCTCACTTTAGTTTCCAAATGCCTGGACCAAATTAGAGATTTTAGTCTATCACCCTAAAATCTCCAATTATATGCCCATCAATAAATATTTCCCTATTTATTTGCACTCAACCCCATGGACTATATTTTCATCCATGAAATCAAATGTGATTCTTACTTTGTTATAGAAAGCATAGCCCTCTTAGGTCGTATATTTTACAACAAATTTGAACAATTCAATTGGCCATATAAAAAAGTAAATAAAATTCAAAGTTTGAATCGTCACAATTATAAAATTAAAAAATTGCACAACAATCTTGATTCTTCACATGACCATATCTCTTTGTAGGGAGAAGGACAGAAATTTACTCAAAATTCATGAGAAAGATATAGTGAAACATGTATTATATATATATATATATATATATAAATAAGTTTACAAAATAAGAAAGAAAAGTAAAACAATTTAAATCAATCTCTTCCTCAAGCAAATCCCTTGAAATTCTCTTGAATCTTTTTCTCTCTTTATGATAACATTCAAAGCTCTTCTAGAAATGTAAGGAAGAAGAAATCTCTCACTTTCCCTCTCCTCTTACAACTCTTAGAGACACTCTCCAAACTCTCCCACACAGTTACCGCACTATCACACACCTTTGATACTTAGGCCCCCTCCTTATTCTGACGTAAAAACACTCTTTTATAATGTAGGGACTACTTTCCCAAGGGTTTCCATATGAACCTCTTCAACATTCATCCAAATTTAATGCATTTGAGAAAATAACCGCCTATGACACCTAGATTCTACACCTACGTGCCAGTTTAATTTTTTGAAAATGCCACCTTTTAACTCCAAATTTCGTCCTCTTTGTATCTTTTAAGCTTCAAATGTCTAGTCTTATCATGCCTACAATAAAATATGAAAATACCATTATTTAAAGCACAATATCACAAAATATAAGCCTTAAATAAATATGTTAAATTGAATATTTTTTTGGTGTATCAAAGGGGAAGGATGTTATATACAAATATGAACTTTTCATACATTATTTATTTAGAGTAGATGTAACTTTGCATTTTAAAACCTTTGTAAATAGTCTTGCATTTATATTTTGCATTTGCTTAGCATACTAGCATTCCTTTAATTCTACAAAATTAGATATTTCTCAGGAACTTGTGATCATTTCCCATATAAGATTTTCTACAGTTATTAGTAAGTTTTATTAAAGCCAATTTTATAAGAGTATTGGTTTTTCCCCTTGGGATCGATACTTTTAAAGAAAGTCTTATATTACTTGAAACGATGTGTATACTTGCAAAGTGTCCCTAGTATGTAAATCCTTTTTATCATCTTTATATAATATTTAATTTTGCATACTAGCCACCAAATATAATTTGGGTCAAGTTTTTGGTCGTATCTTTGAAATTAAAATAATTGCATAACTATGAGTCGAGTCAGATACCCATGAGAGGTATTTAACTTCTTGAATGTATCTGGCTTCTAAAATTTTCTTGACTTCTTTGTGAATTGGCTCGGCTAAAGTCATTGTTGTTGGTTGGAGCTTCTGCTGGTCGAGCGATTGAACTGATGTTGAGTCTATGACAAGCTATATCAATGGGAATGCCAAGCATTTCAACCACCATCCGTGTGAAAACATCACAATGTTCTTGGAGAATCTAGATCAACGTACATTTATGCCCTGCATAAAAAATTTCACTTATTAGAAAAAAATTTTCAGGATCATCTAGACCCTTTGGGATTTGATAGTAACCTCGCCAGTTTTTAGGCCTCCTTCTCAATGGTATTATATGTTCAATGATTCATGCTCCATGCTTCCGATGACTTGCATGTAACAAATTCAAAACTGCTCTGAATCTCTATGTACAATAATTATCACCTCATTACAAGGAAATTTCATAGCAATGTGGCAAGTTGATACCACAACTTAGAAAATTTTTGGTGAGGTCGTGTGAATATTGTATTGTAGGTTGGTGATGCGTCAACCGCCATAAAATCTTCCATGTTGGTAAATTGATTGTTGTTTTCTCTTCAAGTAATAGAGAACACTATAACACCAAGTATCTACTTTCATTCGCCAGAGAAATCGTACAATGGTTTGGATGGTTTAGTTAATCGATCAATATTTAGATTCATCTTATTGAATGCAGCCTAGAATAAAATATTCCCCGAGCTCCCGATATCCACCATGATATTGTCTGCTTGGTAATTGCTGATGAGTGCAGTAACAACAATGGCAACATTGAAGGGATTCCTTGCTAGAGAACAATCTGCATCAGTGAAATCTAGTGGGAGATGTGGTTTCCTTTTTGTAGTAGGCATCATAAAAAAGTAATCCCCAACCGAATTTTTTTTGGTTGACCCTAACATATGAATTGCCTCCAAGTATTGTTTGTACTATCTCTGCTATATGTGTAGGGTTGGTTCAGGTCGGCTCGTCCAATTTGCTTTTCATCAGTGCTTTGCCATTCCACAGAGTGTGAGCTTCTAGAATACAAAATCCTTCAAATTTTTAGCCTAACCAACTCCTCTACTAGGCTACGGAGGTGCATGTACTCGTCAATATCATGCCCATGGTCTTGATGATACTTTTTAGGGTTATGAAGGGAAGCTGAGTTGCCTTGCAAAAATACACATCATCTTCTATTGCGTCTACAAGTTCCAGCATCGAAACTTAGTGGTGTAACTCTGGATGACATTTGATCTCCTGTAGATCTGTCATTTGATTGGCTACGTCTATGCATGTCTCATTTTGTCCTCTTTATTTCTTTGGATGGAGTAGCCTCTCTCACATTTTGGATGAAGGCTCTTCATCCATCATCCTTCGAGCTATTCTTGCTGGACTGTCGATCCAATTTCTTGAATTTGGAAATCAGCTAGTTCATATATTCCTTAACCACAATATGGTTATTAGCTAACTCCAAGAGTTTAGCTAATGTTTAAACACAAAAATTATCAGAGCTGCAGACTTTTCAGTTTATGTGCTAGTGTTGTCTTGGCGACTATCGACACTAGGTTTCAAACCTCGAGAATATCCTTCTGAAACCTCTTAACATATGTTTGTATGCTCTCATTCTGTCCTTATTTTATACACCACAAACAATACAAATCCTTTTGTGGCTTTTGAGCGCCACAAGCTACGTCAAAAATAATTTCTTGAACTGCCAAAAGGAATTAATAATTCCTTTATAAAGTCCTTTGAATCACTTGAGAGGGTGGAATCTCTCAGCATGATATAGAACACCAACATTTAATGCTTTGGAAGTCTTAAAAAGACATATTGCAGACCCAAAGGATGCAATATGGTCAGTAGGGTCACTTCGACCTTTATATGATTCTAACGGGGGAACCTTAAACTTTTATGGTGGCTTGGCTTCTAAAATATGCCTGACAAATGCATTCTCCACCCAATGATATAATTCTATTGCTCTTGGATGCGGCTCTTCCCTTTTTATAGATCTGACACTATTGTGGTACTAGCATTCCTTCATTTGCTGGTAGATCAAGTTGCGGGAGAGGTTGTGCCCTTCCATTGAGCAACACTCATGCTAGCTCCACAATTTGTCAGGTCATTCTGTCACGGAGTCCCTAGATTTGTTGTTGTACACATTCTTGGATAGATTCCACATTGGAGATTTATCCTTGATGTGTTCCTTCACCCTGACAAGCTCTTTGTCTTGTAAAAGAAAAGATTCCACGCTCACTACATGTTTTAGGATGTTGGATCCTAATTTTTCCTGTAGATTGCATCCAAGGAATAGAACATTATCGGGTTAAAAAAAAAAGAAAGAAAGAAGATTCAAACTCTCCTTATATCTATAGTTTGAATTCCTCTCAAAATCCTATTTCTTAAAAAAGATCCTCCTATTTATAGTTACAGGTAGGACCTAGTAGCTTACATGGTTGTCCTTATTAAAAGGAGGATGTTACTATAATTAGTGAGCTGTTACATTTACACATTTATAACTAAATCTCATTTATTTTGATCATGCAACCAATGTTAGCACCTTTATACTTCAGTAACTACTTTAAACACTGATTTATATTTATAACTACCAAATTTGGTTGCCTGGATTTCATTTGGTCAGCTCTGATTCATTCGACTGACCAAATATCCTTCAATCAACCTAGTGATTATCGGTCACCTACTTTGTGGAGACTGAATGTGGAGACACATCATCCTTGGGCATGATTATTTCATCGAGTAGAGAGTGAATCATCATAATTTGATAAGAAGCCTACATTTGGTCTTTGTATTTTTATTGAAGAACCTCATTCTGAGCAACTGTTGATTTCCGTAATAGCAGTTATTGGAAAGTAAACACTGATGTGTCCCTTTGGTATTTGTTTTGTCATTCATTTTCTTCATTCAGTCGGGCTATTAGATTGATCGATCCTATGGCGAGTTGTCCATGTTCTTTGTCTCCAATCATTTATCATCAAGATTTGTGTAGATGCATTTCTGATGTACAATGCCAAACATATAATAGTGGATTTAAACTTAATTGAATCTAACACTATTCCAGATTTAACATCATCTGAAGTTGATAAATGTAATTTCTTTGGATTCACTAAGTCTTATTTTACTTAAGTCTTGGTCGCAGTCAAACACCCTTAAAGAGTCACATGTTCTCTTAACTAGTTTTTATATTTTTATAATAATAATACTAATACAATACATGGTTAGAATTAAAAATAATCGAATTATAGTAATAAATATTCATTCATTAATTAGTATGCAAGAATAAATAGTTAAATTTTTTTATTAGTTGGAATTCCATAAGTCGTGAGTAATAATAATTCATTCATTGATTAATACTATTTATTAAATGCTATATGACTATTAAATAAAATAAAATTAAATAAATAAAAAAAATTCATATAGAAATAAATACAAAGAACTTTTTTGTAATAGTAGTATAAGGTCCCATTTGGGGCAGCTTTTAAGGTGGTTTATGTTTTGGAAATCACCAAGGGGGTTGTTTGGGGAGTCACTTTATCACGACATTTCAGAGAATTGTGTCAAAGGAAGCATGTATTGAGAATGGATGGTTTGAGCCGTTGTTTGTTGTGAGTTATGTGGTGTTATTAAAAAAAGAAGATGTTGCCCCCAGCACGTTCATGAAATTAACGACTTAGCAAAACCCTGATATACCCGTGCATCCACTAAAGAAAAGCCTTAGGGCTTTTGTTCTCCATCACCAACCACAACTCAATTCAAACATTCTCATTTTAGTCATTCTTTTGGAAGTCGATTCTTCTCTTTAGTTGGAATTTAACTTTATTTTCCAAACAATGAAATTGTTTTATTTTTCAACATATGTGAGTATGGTAATAAACGTGCAAAGACAACAAATATATCTTTATTCATGCATTTTTTAATGTTGACTTTGATTCTATCACACATATCTTCTAATTTCTTTAGTAAACATTAAATATTGCATTCTCAAGAAATAGGAGTTCAAGGAATTCAAAGGTTTCAAGACTTCTATGCTGCAATTGCAGTATGCAATGTTCTGAGTATACTTCAAGACACAAATATAACTATGAGAAAATATTTTATAGGTATCTAAGAAATAGATACTTGACAATTGCAATTTTTTTAAAAGGTCGATGATAGTGAGGAATTCACTTCGGATAGTGACATGCATAAAAAAGAAAATTTTGAAAGAAAATTCTACTAAAACTTGATTGTTTGGACATGAAAGATAATGTTATGATATCATTACTTATTGTTATTTTAATCTTTATTATCATGTTATTATTTGTTAAGTGATGTAAAGAGTAGATGTAGTACTTAAAACAGACCTCTGACTTCTCTTTTAGCTGCTAATTTTTTTTATTCTATTAGAATCATTGTTTAAAACCCAAACTTACAACTAATACATATCTATAAGTGCATTATAGTCTTTTTTCTTAGAAACAACTACGACATAACAACTAATCCAACTAGACAAACAACTACAACATTACCGACTTTCTAATGATAGCATTTTTATGAGCAACTTCACAGCCTTTTATTAAAATAGTTGCAACTGACTCAATCAACTCTAAGGGGCTGTCAAATAATAAATTTATGTAGGATTTAACCTGGATTTGACCAAAATCCTGATAGACGACCAATTTGGACAAAATAAAGCTGCAGATTTCATAAATTTGGAATTTATTGATTTTTGCCATAAGTCTTGGATTTTCTAAATCCAATGAATCAATGAATTTAGTGAATCTAGGACGAACATTTCATGAAAAAAGTTAGATATGAAGTTACCTTCCTCCTTTTGTGCAGGAGCGATGCGAAAAAAGAAGAAAGATGCACTTTTCGGGTCCTTACGACTGTATTGAGAGTGTTCATCCACGAAAGTGATGGTTTTGGGTGAAAACAAGGAGAGGGTTAATAGAAGGGTCTTTGGGCTAAACTGGGATAAAGGGAGCAATGTAGGCGAGGTTTTATGATAGAAAAGGGAAAAGAGATGGGATTGTTATTTTACTTTAGTTTTATGTAAGTTAATTTTTTTAATTTTATTTAATTAATAATTAATTTTTAATTAATACATTATCAAATTAACTATTATTAGATAAATTTATGTATAATTATTTGATACTTGTTTAATAGAAAGAATTAAAAATAAAATTTAAATTATTTAATAGTTAATCAATTTAATATACATTCTTAATTAATATAATTAATAATTAATAAATTAATAATTGATTAATATTAAATAATTTCTTAGTTAGTAATTACTTTAATTATTTTTTTCATAATTAAATAACTTAATAAATAAATAATTATTAATTAGTATAATAAAAAATAAAATGGTAATTAAATTAATTAATTTAAATTAAATTAAATAATTAATTTTTTGGGATATTTATATACGTGCCATTTGATTCTTATATTTTCACATATCAAACTTCTAAACTTCGATTTTTATGTATAGGCTACCCCACCTATAACTGAAACTTAAGATGGGGTGGCCTATACTTAAAAATTGAAGATTAGATGTTTGATATGTGAATACATAGGAATTGGGTAGCTTGTATATGAAAGCCTCTAATTTTTATCATAATACTAAAATTATTATATTTTAATTATAACTTTTTATTATAACAAACATCATAAAATTTTAAATGCTCATATAGATTACAAATAATTTCGTAGGATTTAATTGCATTTATTAAATTCCATGTGAAAGAACTTTTAAGA
This sequence comes from Phalaenopsis aphrodite, assembly GCA_003013225.1. Lineage (NCBI taxonomy): Eukaryota > Viridiplantae > Streptophyta > Magnoliopsida > Asparagales > Orchidaceae > Phalaenopsis > Phalaenopsis aphrodite. The sequence goes on from NEWO01000061.1 coordinate 1,769,952, forward strand.
TTAAATTTTTTTAAGATTTACTAAATTTAAATTTTAAAAGTTTATTAAATCTACTAATATAAAATAGAATTTGTTGCCATATAGATCATAAAAGTAAAATATAGATTGTATGCCTTTATTGAGGCAAGCAAAAATCCCATCATAAAAACCTTTGTTATTCTTTTGAATTATTTATTAGCAGATAAAAAATAGTTACACGTGGAAGTGTTTTTTGCCTATTCCGAGAAGGAACTTTATCACGTGCAAGTTGATTTTGCGCGTTAGGATGAACGATGCTAGGCTTTTCCGCCGCCCTGTCCTCCGCCGGCGGGATTCGTCTGTCCGTCTCCGGGCTAACGAAACAATGCCCTAAGACGATGTCGTTCTCTCGTCACTATCTCCCATCGTCGACGTGTTTCTCCACTCTCTCTTCTCCAGGCGATTCCTCCGCTGCCAAGCCGTGGCTCCTGGCCGGCCTCGGAAACCCAGGCAAAATTTACCAGGGGACACGACACAATGTGGGTTAATTTTCATTCCATGAATTTCAGTTTGAATTTTTTGCCCTTTTAGCTTGGAGCAAAATTTATGGTGCTCGATTGTATCTGGATTCTGGTTGCAGGGTCGAAAATGGATGGACATTTAGGCGTTTCTTAATTTATATTATTTTTTTATAGTCACGCAATCTTACATTTTATTTTTGTGATACACTGATTTGCTATTTATTTGTTTTTGTTTGTTTGTTGTGATTGCCAGAGAAGAGATAAATGCACATTCGTTCCCTGGAATTTTATCACTGTTTTTTGTTTTGTTTTTTTATTGTGAAGCCCTAATTTGGATTTCCCTACGCAAACACCTCTTTGTCCTCGAAATCAAGCATGCGTTGAAGTCTTTCTTGGCCTGCGGAATCGGTCTCAGGTCGAGAGTTTATAATGTAGTTGAAGATTAAATCCAAGATCTTGGCAACAACTTCAAAATCCATTATCGACCGAACTAGCTATCACCCACAAACAAAATATTAACATTAACTTGAGAGAATCATATGGTTTTGCTTTCTTTTATCTAGGAGGAGGAAAATGCTTTCTTAATTTATGCTGATATAATTTAGAAATCTTAGTACATGAAACTTATTGTGAGCAATAATAAGAGTCACTCTGTCAAAGCACTTTATTTGGTTTAAAGTGACTATTGGTGGTCCAAGGCATCATCATTATCAGCTTTATCCCAATTATTTGATATCAACTTTATGCATCATTATTTTTTATTCACTCATATTGTGTGTTAACTGAGATGTTAAACCTATGTTTTGTAAGTCATTTTGGACAACTACTGTCATAATAGATCAACTTTTTTTTCCTTTGTACTTTGACGCTATTTTTTTATATTCGTTTAACATGTGCATTTTTCTATCTATTTGTTGTAGATCTACTAGCTACTCATCTCTATTTTGACTAGCTTATCTTTAATACATTCAACTCGAATTATATTTTAATATAATAATTTTTATTATATATTTTTTAGTTTTGTCACTTATTCACTTTAAAATTCACATTTTTAACTTGCTCAACTTAGCCATCAGTGACATTTTTGTCAACCAACACTTGGATTCATATAGCATATATGACCTAATTATAATTTTATAAAAATTAAGTTTTCCCCTAGGATATTACAATTCCGTAAAAATAAAGTTTTCTCCTTAAAACATATCATCATATAAAATTCCTATGCACTTTTCCATTTTACTATCAATGTTGAATTCTAAAAGCTAAATATTCAGCCATGCTCATTTTTTATTTAATAAATCTAATACACTCATACTTAGGTTCCCTTTATTTTCTAATAATAGTGATTGTTACACTTAAATTATAAAAAAATTTCAATCATACACAAATGGTTCAAAATGATATAAATCTCAAATTTTGAAGACCAGGGCCTCATACCGATATAAGGAGAATTTTCCTTAAAAGTTGTGTCGACGAATCCACAATCACCAATATACATAAATTTGAGAGAATCTATATTTAACCTCTTATTTTCGATAAAAAAGGTCCTAATCAATTCTCAAAATTCTCCAAGCTGGGTCTATTTGGGGCAGCTATAGCTTAATAATAAGCTGTTGTGGATAAGTTGTTGTTTGTTTGTTTTTGGTAGTGTAACAACAACTGCGTTGCGGCTGTTTCAGGACAAATGAGCATTCTACCCCTATATACTAATATTATTTGTAACAAAACTGTTCATACTAGTACATTCTATACTTTAAAAGCAAATAATTAATGCAGAATATTATAAAATAAAGAGACACTTCATTAAATAGTGAGTAGCATGACTACAAAAATTAAAAAAAAGAATATTAAAATAATTATTTTTTAAATTCAGATGACGAGCTAAGTCGTTTTCTAGGGATGCTCTCCATGCCCGATCACTCTTAGCGGTGGAATTTTCTAGCACACTATTTACCGAAAATAGCCACAGTTTTATCTGATTTTTTGTGGACACCTGTAAAACTATATTCCGTAGCTATGTGACTGACGTGAAGTGAGCAAAAAACATTATACTCATAATAGCAATGCAATCTATTGGATGTATCAGAAATCCTCAAGCTCATCTATTTTGAAGGTTTAAAAAAACATGTCCTCAGACATAACACAAGTAAAAATTAATAACATAAGTAATTAATTTAAATTTTATTCAGCTTTAAGGTTTAAAAAAACTCAGTATATAAACCAACGAATCTATTACTACAAGATAACATGCCTTATAAATTTTTAATTGCCTTTAACCCACGTAATATCAAACTCGTATGTCATATATGCATATAACCAAAAAAGGCTATCCAGAAGAATCTCAAAAACTGTAGCACCGAAAAAAAAAGA
>NEWO01000061.1:1772814-1805600 GCA_003013225.1 Phalaenopsis aphrodite
TAGGGATGCTCTCCATGCCCGATCACTCTTAGCGGTGGAATTTTCTAGCACACTATTTACCGAAAATAGCCACAGTTTTATCTGATTTTTTGTGGCTATGTGACTGACGTGAAGTGAACAAAAAACATTATACTCATAATAGCAATGCAATCCACTGGATGTATCAGAAATCCTCAAGCTCATCTTTTTTGAAGGTTTAAAAAAACATGTCCTCAGACATAACACAAGTAAAAATTAATAACATAAGTAATTAATTTAAATTTTATTCAGCTTTAAGGTTTCAAAAAACTCAGTATATAAACCAACGAATTTATTACTACAAGATAACATGCCTTATAAATTTTTAATTGCCTTTAACCCACGTAATATCAAACTTGTATGTCATATATGCATATAACCAAAAAATGCTATCCAAAAGAATCTCAAAAACTGTAGCACCGAAAAAAAAAGAGGAACTTAATTATTTTCATTGGGATTTCACATATGACACATACTAATAGCGACATACAGACCATCCAAAAGAACCTATATGGTCAAACGTCTCATCATAGGGCTCCAGAACACACCAAAAGAAAAAAGAAATTCAAAAAGAAAAAAAAAACATATACAACTTGCAAAAAAAACCAAGACAATAAATATCAAATGCATAAGGAAAAAAAATATGAACTGTATAAATTATTGATGCAATATGTAGCGGTTGTCTTCAACAACTATTACAATTAACAGAAATAAAAATTAACATTCCCTCTAATCACCCTCCAACTATCGCATTCTTAATTCGTTTCCTTAACTCTGTCATCTCGCTTGCACCTTCCATATCTTTAGTAAATGTTTCAAGAATATAGTTTTCGCTTTGTGGCAAAGACTGTCCAAGACAGTATTTATATGCCTCGGCAGGGACATGTATATGATCCTTGTTCACCATACGGAAGTTGATGTCATTGCGGGAAGGATGCCGCCTAATATAATTGTGGAGAGAAGTCATGAAAATCACAATTAATGTATAACTCATTTCTTATTCTAAACACCAAAAGTCCTCTCAATGACATCGTATACGAAAGATTGTTTTTGTTGAACAATTCTTTCTTTTCCCGTGTAACTTTGCTGACTCGCTCAAAGTGAGATATGTGGTTTCTCGTATTAGGATAGAGCTTGAGATACTATCGCTGCAACGGATTCCCAACATCAACTAAATAATATTTACCTGATGTGATTGAATGATTAGTGTTGAAGGAAAAAAAAAAATTAGGAGAGTAGCACAATCTCAAGCGAACTTGTAGGTGGATGTGGGAAGTTGTATTTGTTATTCCGTGTTGCAAATTTAAAAAATTGATTTTTTTTGTGCAGTGCCCTCCCAACGGGTCATGATAAAAGTGAAACACTTGTTGAATTCATATATCTCTATGACATTCTGCTTCGGTGACTCACAAAGACTGATGAATGCAATCTTCCCATTATTTAGAACATATACATCAATGTGTGTTCTATCGATTGTTCCAATACAATTCTTTAAAGATAATGAAGGGTCACGTAATTACGTTATTCATATAAAAATTGAATGTAATAAATAAGAGAAATTATCTTAAAGTATGGCATATCGTTCATTGTGTAAAACCTTTGTGGAGGTCCGTTTGAATGTAAGATTTGTTGGCTTTATGATTTGTGAAGAAAAACCGATAAGTGCATTTAACCCTACTGAGAAGTAGCAAATCATTTCGGAAGAGTGTTAAAATTGCTCCATAGCTCCATGTATTGATTCATTTTGCGATAATATGTAAATGGTTATTACTAACACCTCTCGTGAGTCGTCCTGGATGAGTTATAAAGTCCATGATTTCTTTGTAGTTCTTTCAACAAATTGGTGAATATCGTTTGTGTCATGCGGAACATATTGCTAAACCTTGTTAAGTGGCTCACAAACAACTCCCAAATCCATTTGCCGCTAATATATGAGAATGTCATGCAAGGGGAGCGGTCTGTATACAAGTTGTAATAATTATATATTAAGCATACTGCAGCTGCAACTCTCCTTCTGTGCTTTTCTTTATTTGCATCCATTATCTCGGTATCGAAGTGACTAACACATAAATATCAATGAATTAGCTACAACCATATAAGGTTATGAACAAAACCAACATAAACAAATAGTATCACTTAAATAAATAAAAAACATAATGTGAAATGAAAAACTATCAAATAAAATAACATGTCCAAAGCAAGAAAAATATTCAAAGCGACATGAAAAATCATAAAAAAATAAAAATGTCCAAAGTAAATAAACAAATAATAAATATGAAATGTCACACAAGAATCTAAATAAAAAAGTGTCTCTCAAACGTCGTTGCTCCTATGAAAATAACGTAGGTAAACCACCCTACAGTCAACGATTATCATCTTGAAAAAGAAAAAATCTCTCTCGATCGGATCTTCAAGCTACTTTATAAAGAACAAGTACGACATGTTCTCGTAAATTTTTGGAGTTGTCTCCAAAATTTACATAATCTGCCGGACAAATGTTGCTTGTGATGAGCCATGGTCATTGGTGCATAAACCTATCAACTATGTATCTGACTCCTATTGAAAGTAGCTCCCTCATTTTTTTCTTCTCTATCATGAGCCGCTTTGATCGACTAGTGGATTCGACCTCATTTCGGTTCAGGTTTGGGCCTTCATTAGAATCACCTGTCTGCCCCACCGTACCGCACCATCACACCACATACACTTCATCGTTGCCACCACCTCCATACACACAATAACAGTACAATCCAATCCACACACACAACACATCCATACCAGTATTAGCTCCACACACCAACACCTTCACACGCCTAAAAAAATCCACTAACACAAACATAACCACACAATCACGTCCTCTACACAACCACACCAACACTTCCTTAACCACACACAAACACACCAAACCTCTACCATCACCTCTTCTACACATCCACTAACACAAACACAAGCAAAACCACACCAACTCCTTAACCAAACACAAACACATCCACTATGACCAAACATTCACAACCACAAACCAACCACCACCACCTCACCCACACACAAAGACATCCACTAGTACACACGCATCCGCACACCAATCACCCTACACCACCACCTCCACCTCCACCTCCACGTCCACACGCCAGCCACCCTTTACCCCCACCTCCTTGTCTTTCAACACACACACATCCACCTCCACATCCGACATATCAATATCATAAGCCAACATCATCCAAATGTATAGTGACTTAGCAAAAAGAAAATCATAATCCACCATTGCACGTGCATTCAAAACCAGCACGTATTACAACATAATTCAAGAACATAAAGGAGTAAGCATAAGAATTTGCCAAATTGAAAATCCAAAAAATTCAAGCCATTGCACGCGGAATCCCAAAATATCATAAAATCCAACCTCAACCGAGAACCAATGAAGTATAAGCATTTGCCAAATCAAAATCTCAAAAATTCAAGCCATTGCACGTGAGATCCCAAAAATCCTAAAATCCAACTTCAACCGAGAAGCAATGAAGCATAAACATTAGTCAAATAAAAAATCACAAAATTCTCGAGTGCAGAGACCCAACACCAAGCGAAACCACTGCACAGAGAAACCCACGCTGGGCACAAAGACACAAAACTAAAAGCCACACAGTTAGGGTAAAAAAACCACCCACAAAGATTACCCAACACGAAGAAGAACCACCTGACAGAGGAACCACCACAAAGAGGAAACCTCAAAAATATCAGAGACATGCACAGTTTCAAAATCAAAGACAATAACATAGTTAAGGTAGGGATTACCCAACACGAAGAAGAACCACTGCACAGAGAAACCACCGCATAGAGAAGTAACACCTCACACGGATCAAAAGATCGCAACAAAGCCACAAAGGAGATAGAGGAGAGGGAGAAGAAAACTCACCGAGAGAGGCACAAAACACCAACTGCGAGAATCACAAGCGAGAGAGAGAGGGAAGAGGAGAGGATCGCTAGGGCAAGAAGTGAGAGAGAGGGTCGCGGGAGAGGAGGGGCAGCTATGGCAAGACAAGACACAAGAAAATGATCACGGGAGAGCAAGGTCAGCCACGTCAACACTCTAAGAACGAACGCGGGCTGTGAGGTTTTGATTTTTCATAAATCGTCCGTGTCGTCGAAACCAAACGCAAACCATTGCACTTTCTAACGGCGCCATGATACAACTGCTGCCCCAAGTGGGGCCATAGTCTAATACTACAATATTCAATGCAGCACATTTGAATTCCAGCAAGAACACCAAGCAGAATATTTTAGTTTTAACACACACACACACAGAAGTTCTAACCACACTACCATGTGGCAAAAGGATGAAAACTATCAGATCAATTAGCCTGTAATGCCTAAGAAGGCAGCTGCATCCACTGAACCCATCCATAGTGCTGTTAAAGGAAATTTACGAATGGAAAGAAACTGTTGAAGGAAATACTATAAATGGAATGAAGCCTTTGAAGATAATATCTCTGATGGAAGGAAGCTGCTGAAGAAAATTGAAGTGGAAATCAACCAAACTTATCTATAGTCGTTCAGAAGAAAGAAGACAGTATGGACCACAATCCCAAAAAGGCCACATATGGTTGCGTTGGGGCTTTTCACATTAGTCGTTTTTGCTACTGGTATATTGCAGACTGTAATGTTTGCAATTTCTTTTGTTAAAAAAAAAGGGGAAAAAAAAACATAAGAAAGAGGAGGGTGAGATCCAAAAGTTGTTGCTTACCTTTTTGAGCAGTTTCAGACTTATTGGACATTTTTCTCGGGAGATGTTTGGGTTGTATTTATTGCAAAATTAGTAATTGGGTGACATATATTGGGATCCGATGCGTATGGTTGTTTTTAGAAGAAATCAGTGGCTTGTAGAGGTTGTGTTGGAATTATGAGACTAGTTGAATTTGTGGTGTTTGGTCTTGCAGTGTTTAGAGTCTCAGATGGGATAGTTTATGATGATAATTTTAATAATTTTAATTGCTGCAAATCCGAAGGAGTTTTTTTGGGATGTGGGATTTGAATCTCCGACTTTGTCCTTATAACAGCTTATATGTTTCTTTATGGATTTCTTTCCAGGTGGGTTTTGACATGATAGATACAATAGCTGAAGCTGAAGGGATTTCAGTGGCCAAAATACACTGTAAAGCATTACTGGGCAAAGGTACACATTTTTCTCTAGGAATTGTCCACACTGTATTTTTTGGTTTTAATAAGCTAGGTATGGCTGTTCTTTTGATACCAATTTCATTTTCCATCACATATGTTTATGTCTAAATAATATATCACACAGGTTTTAGTAGCTCATTCTCTTTAACTTTTCGTCCAAATAATTTATCACTAAAGTATAACTAGCTAATTCTTTTTATCTTTTAGCTGGAGCAATTTTATTACTATCTAAACTTCAACCTGCTCTTTGATGTGCAAAACTTGTGCTTTCTGTTTGTTAAACATCTGAATATCTCGTGCTACGTTTTAAATGTTATATTCTACTGCTTTAGGAAATTGTTTTATTACTATTATATAGTTTTGATTTTTATCAAAATTCTATTTTTTAATCTTTCAGTTGATGCAAATTTTAAAGTCTTTATTTATTGGAAACATGAATCATGTGTGTTAACATTTTTTTATTTCTTTTGTCATATTTTTTGTTTGTGGCTCAATTTCTAATAAAATAGGCATATGACATGATTCTATGGAGAATGCGATGTGTTCTGCGGTACTTTAATTATCTTGATGAGTTTGTTTTACTATTGTAAGTTATTTAGATTCAGATCTTGTCAAATTTTGTAGTACAAATGTGCAATTGCTTCTGATTCCTTGCTTTTGCAAATACGTCTCTCAATTTTGTTTATCCACTAATTTGAACCTTCACCATTGTTGTGGCTGATTTTTTAAACTATTTGTCACGAGCTTGATCGGATGGTTGGAAGTACTAAGGCAGAAACAGACTATTGGATTGAAAGTTTTTCTTTTAAATAGAAACAGATTGTTGGATTGAAAGTTTTTCTTTTAAATAATATTGATAAAGCTTTATAAAATGAAAACTCAAGTCATTCAAAGAAGCCAATTAAATCCAAGATTTTCTTTTATCACTTATATATTAAACAAGCCAGATTTATACAAAGAAATATAGGATCAATTTATTACCTTTCTCTCACTGCTCTTCTTTGATTAGGAATTAATTTTCTTTTATCATCCATTTATTTAAAGGAGATCGACATTAAAATATTCATCAACTATATTGTTATTTAAACAACTTAGTAGCTAAATATATTTCTAAATTATATTAATTCAAAAAATTGAAAATAATGTGCATGACAATTTTTAAAGTGAATCAATACATATCAATTTATTATAAGAAAAGTTTTCACATAATTTTTCGCAACTCATATTATTATATAGTACACCTACCATAAGAGTTATCATCTAAATGTGTACTAGAAAATCACACTTTTTTATAACTTTTTCCAAAATCCTTCGTCAAATGAGTAGGTAGTCTTTTGTATTTTCATTTATGTGCATTGCTATTTTGTGTCCCCAACTAGCATCATTAGGGGTGGATTCCCTCATTCAAACATGCACATTATTTTTTTTCTTTTTCTCAAAATTTTGCAATAATCATATCAAATATGCATGTGAAGTAATCATTGAACATTCAAAACATGAATAATACAGGACTTTATGAATTGAATATACAATTCTTAAATGAAATAGAGAAAAATAATTTTACACAAATAAATTTTTTTCAAACAATAAATGCACTTAATTTGGAGGAATTATAAATAATTATTACAAAATAAAAGCATAAATATCATCATTATCGAGAAATCTTGTCTATTCATTTCTATTTGGAAACACTTCCTTTAGTGAAATAATTATAATATAGCCTCACACGTGATTAGTATTTATAAATTTGTTTACTTAATTATTTACTATATTTCTTTAATATTATCTTTTACTCTTTTTATCTAATTTTATATTCGTTATCTTCTAATTTAGCCATTTAATAAAACTTAATTTCTTAATCTATTTTTTACAATTTTATAATTTAAATTTTATAAATTATGTCCAATCTAATTTTGACTATAGTTAGTTAGACATTAAATTTATGTTTATTTTATCTCGTTATTAAGTTTGAATGAAATTAATTCATACTAATAGTGGGTTTGATTATTCTTACGCCCAAATATTTTATATACTCTTCAATTAGAGTTAAGGTTATTTAATTAAAGATTCTCTTATTTTTTTTTTCTAGTCACCTCAATGCTTAAGATCTTGTAATCCTAACCTTAATTATATCATTTTTTTCTATAATAATTGCAAATTCATGTTTTCTATACATTATCATAAACATTAAAATTTATGTAATTATTTTTAATTCAAATCAACTAATTTATTAAAACTTATTTCTAAACACTAAATCATTAAGGGCCCGTTTGGGGCAACGTATAGGCGCGGGCGGCGTTTTGAAAACGCCGTCGTGCCGTTTGGATCATACGTTCAGGTAGATTATTCAGAAATGCATTTTTCATTTCCTTAATAGACGGGGCCGCGGAATCGACTCCTTGGTCCGCGTCTCGAATCTGCGTTCAAAGGTTTTTTTCATCCCATGCCCCTTCTGCTTTTCGTCTCCTTCCTCGCTCGATCTCTCTTGCCCTAGGTCGATCGAGCTCTCACACCCTTCTGGTCGAAGTATCTGTTGCAGGGAAGAAGTTTGGACAACAACTTCGTAGTGAAGGCGGTCGAAGGATCTCTGCCCCGATCGAGAACCAGTCAACCGTGGTGAGTTCTTCTTCAAATCCTGCCTCCATGATCGCAAATTGATTCTTGCTGTAACTGAGTATAATTTTCTTCTCGAACAAAGTTTGAGAAAGGTGGAAAAAAATAGCATCAACTGAGAAGAGAGAGAGAGAGAGGCAGAATGGGGGTTATGTCAAGGCGGTTGTTGCCCGTCTGCAGTAGTATCTTTTGCTTCTGTCCACCTTTGAGGTCGAGATCCGGACAACTTGTGAAACGATACAAAAAGCTTTCCAATATCTTTTCTTGCTCTCAGGTAAATATACTTGTTTGAGATTCTTTTTTGCATGATGTAATTCTTTGGTTTACCTTGTTATTTATATAGAATTGGAACAAGTTGCGTTGTTCATCAGCAAAATTGATTGGCTTTCTTAAATGGTACTTAGGTGTTTGGTTTAATGCTATCTAGATTAGTGTTGTACGGATAATAAAGTTATTCAGACAACAATAGTGTCCATCAAATGCAACATACTTGGTTCAATGCTACCTTGTTTAAAAAATGTAAATATTACTGGAATGATCAGTGATTCTTACGTTGTTATTTGTTGTCATTTTTTATAGCCAACATATTTAGCTAATATTTTGATGTTATTAGAACAAAATTTTTGTCATTTGTGAAATTAATTTTTGAAGATATTATCAAACCAAACAAATGTCATCTCCAATTAGGATAACATTGCCCCCTTAAGAAGTATAGTTTTTCCCTTATGACATATTCTATTACCTTCAGAATATTTATTCCTTTTTTTGAAGGATAAATGCTTCTAGAGAGTCCTATTATGTCAGACACATGGAAAGTCTAGGACACCATGTCAGATTCACCATTTGGCATATCATGTTTTTAATTTTCGCAAGTTTAGCACACCCCTTGGACCTTTTTAGAGATCTCTTGTATGAGAGGCACATATGCTACAAATAAACTATTCCACTGATCATGAGAACATGATTCATCATATTTGATTTAAGTCTTCTTAGTAACTACTTCAACATTTAAGTGGTGATACCTATGATGGTACTGTCATAGTACACACATTCTTTTGTGCTTGCTTCATAAGACAACCCTTTTTTGAATATAAAATAAGGAGAAAACATGAGTTGAGGAAATAAAATTGAAGAAAAGAAATGAATTTAACAAGTTAAACATCATAGAATGCTATGGGGATTTCTAGATTCTCGACGACTATAATCATTTGAGCCAACTTTGCTTCAGACATGCACACACACATATTTTTTTTAGGTTTCTTGATAACCACTCTTAAATAAAGTGTATATCTTTTTTTGTATTATTATGAAGTGTTTTTTCTTGGTTTTAAACTATAAAATATATAGCCATGATAGTTCTGTTGCAAACAACACAACTGCATAGCGACATAATGGTCATTTATCCAGAAACAATTGCAAATCAGCTGTTTTCCAAATACATAAACCAAACAGTTAGCCAGTTTATCTAGATCAGGGGCAGAACGATCATTTATTTAAAAACAACTACAAATCAATTATTTTTCAAACACACAAACCAAACAACCAGCCAACTTATCTGGATCAGCTGTTGATCAGCAGCTTATCAGGATAAACTGCTTATCTGAATAAGTTGGATAAGCTACAGTTGCCCTAAACATATCCTAAATTAATGAAACATTGATATATAGTAAAATTATTATAAATATAAAAATTTGACTTTCAGATTTTAAATTTTTTTTTCATTTTTTGATTTAGTATGCATGCCTCAAAACTTTTTTTCTTTCTGTCTTTTCCAAAATATCAGCTGTTCTCACAAGCTCTAATGGAAAAAGGTTCTTTTTAGTACAAGTCAAACCTAGGGTTTGGAAATTTCATGTAAAATTTTTTTATAGAATCATAAATTTTATTTCTGAAGAATATAAGAAAGAAAACCCTAAGGGATTGTTTGGAATCACTTTATGTTTTCTATTCTTGTTTTTTTAGTGAGTTTTATTAAAGAAAATTATACTTTTTGTAAAAACGATTGTGTCCAAGTGCATTCTAGTATTAAGCTCTACTGCCCATGTCGTATACTACATTTTCCTTGCTCCACCCAACACGAAGCATTATCTGTGGCCGGGGCAGACAACCAATGGGGATAGGCGGGCAGCACTTGAGGGGAGGGGGTGCGACTTGCTTGGGCGGGGTGCTAGCGGCCGATGGAGAGCAATGGGACTCGCTGTTTTTAGTGTTTTAAAAACATGCAAAAACATGTTTCTTTTATTTTTCAGTATTTTAAAAACAGAAGTGTTCATCTAAAAAATAAAATACAAAAATAAAAAAAAAAACAGATAAGCAAACACCTTTTTTTATGTTTCCTATTTTTTACTTTCAAAATTAAAAAATAAAATACAAAAATTGATCCCAAATAGCCCTTAATTTTTGTAGTCAAAATTCACACTTAAATTGAGCTTGGTTTGGTTCATCATTATCAAGCCCCTACATTTTCTTGCACGAATGCTTATGGTTTCGATTTGGCATGACACATCCTTCCCCTCTCACATGGCTAGCTTGGACTGCTTGCTCGTGCACTTTGCTTTCATTATTGTTCTCCCTTGCTTGGTCATTGGCTTGCACACTATCTCTCTTGCTCCTTTACTTGCTCTCCCCCTCATTCTGTTTCATTCCTTCGACTCCTTCCTCTGCTTAATGGTAGTTGCATAAGAGACTATGCAATGATGCTTATGACATCTAATTTACATCGTTCTAACAGGTGTCAATTTACGTCTCCATTTTTATTTCAGGGAAATTTACGTGCATTCCACATAATTCTTTTGTATTTACATTTTTGATGCCTAAAGTTTGATTTTTACATCTATAACACCATGATAAGGGTGTAAACAAGCCTAACTCGAGCAAGCCTAGAGCTTGTTCGTGTTCAGATCGTTTGAATTTTATTTGCTCGAAATAGCTCGTGATAGCTCTGTTTATGTTCTACTCCATTCAAATTCAGATTTGTTCGAATTAGGTTGTGTTTGATTTTAAGCTCCAGAGGCTGCATATTTTGTTTGATTCAAAATCAAATTTGTTCGAATTAGGTATACTTTGATAATATTATTGTATGCATCATATCTGAGGAGCAGTTTCATCAGATGAGGATGATTTTGAAGGTTTTGTGGTCGGAAAAATTATATGCCCACTCGAAGTAGTGCCACTTCATGCCGGCTTAGATATTTTTCTTGGGTTATATTGTATCCAATGCAGACATTCAGATAGACCCGAGAGTGACAAAGGCGATCGTGAGTTGGACGACCCCATAATCCTTTACTTGGTTGAAGCAACTCTTGGGACTGACATCCTTTTACAGATGGTCCATCAAGAGCTTCAACATTATTACCTCTCCTAACAGAGATTTTGAAAGGGGAGAAGTTTCAGTGGACAAAGGCCACCCAGTCCAACTTTGATACTCTGAAGGAGAATGTGACACATGCCCCACTATTAGCCTTCTTAGATTTCAGTCAGTTATTTGAGGTGAAGTGTGACATCTCTAATGCAAGAATCAGAGTAGTGTCGCCAGGGAGGACACCATATATTTTACATCAGTGAGAAGTTGAATGAGTTTAGAAGAAAGTATTCAACATATGACAAACAGATCTATGCTATTGTGTGAGCCATCGATCAGTGGAGCCATTACTTGCCGACGAGCGAGTTCACTTTATTCAAAGATCATGAGAAGCTGAGATTCTTGAATAGCCAGAGCAAGCTAAAGAATAGATATGCTTCGTGGGTTGAGTTCTTGGTGTCATTCCTTTTCAAGTTTAAACACAAGGTCTGAAGTCAGAATCATGTAGTTGATGTCTTGAGCCTCCGCCATTTACTGATTACCTTCTTACAATGTAGAGTGGTGGGATTTGAGATTATGAAGTTGTACATGGCAAACAAGGATTTCAGCGAAATTCAGAAGGAGTGTCAGGAGAGGCCCGTAGGGACATACCATCGAGATGATGGTTATCTGTTCTACCAAAACAAGTTGCGTGTGGCCAGAAGTTTGTTGAGAAAAACCATCATTCAGGATTCACAACGGGGACTAAAAGGATATTTTGGCAGAGACAAGTCCCTTGTGCTAGTGAAATAACACTTATACCCGCCACACCTAATGAGAAATGTGGGGTGATGTGTCCGTTAGTGCTGAATGCCACTTGCCAAGACCGAGGACAAAATACAGCGTTGTACATACCACTACCAATACCAGAGGCCCCTTGGGCAGACATCAATATGAATTTTGTGGTGGTTTTCCGTGGACACAAGAGAACAAGGATTCAGTGATGGTCGTGGTTGACATATTCTAAAAAAATGTCTCTTTTTGTTCTGTGCCACAAGATGCTAGACCCGTCCCATGTTGCTGATTTGTACATTGGGGAGATTGTGAGGCTGCTTGGAATACCTCAGACCATTGCTTTTAATAGGGGTGACAAATTTTCGAGTCACGTATGGAGAACCCTTTGAGGAAAACTTGGTACTAAATTCCAATTATGCTCGGCTGCTCATCCACAGACAGATGGTTAGACATAAGCAGTGAACAAGAAAGAGCTTGAGAAACCCCTCAAGGTGCTTCATAGTAAAGAACATCAAGCATTGTGATCTGCTACTAACTTAGGCCGAATTTACATACAACACATTTGCAAGCCAGATTATAGGACGCACGCCTTTTCAGATTGTGTATGGGTGCATTCCTTTCATTCCTCTTGAGTTAGTACTAGTTTTTTTTTACGTTGGAGATCAACGAGGATGCTGAGGCAAGAGTTCAGGAAATTTAGAGGCTACACGAGGTGGTTGAGAAAAAAGATCACCAAACAGAAGCACAAATACCAGAAGCAAGCTAATAAATCTAGGAGAAATATGACCTTCTAAGAGGGGGAGTTCTTGCGTGGATCAGATTGAAGAGAAGGTTTTCTCCATGATCGTTCAGAGAATTCAAGCTCGGAGCAGATAGAATTTTCAAAAGCATCATGAAGTTGAATGATAATGCATACAAGATTGATTTACTGGGGGATTACAACATCTCTGCTTCCTTCAACATGGAAGATTTGACTCCATACTACTAGGACATGGATGCTTCGATAAATAAGGTCGTAGCTCTCCCAACCCTAAGAGATTGATAGGGGCACGAACGAGGCAGGAGCGAGATGACTGAACCTATCACACCCCAACTATCTCCCTTTGTAGAGTTAATCATGGTGCAACAGAGGCTGGCAATTTGGTTAAACCAACTCTCATCAGCTCTTGTCTTGACTTTTATAATTATGACACAGTGGGTGATGAATTAGTCTAATTGGATCGCTGTAACATACATGATACAATTGCATAAGCATATTCGGAAACATGAAAATCATAAATCCAAAATATAAAAAATATACAGAATTGTTTAATCCAATATAATAAAAATACGTATCCAAAATATGTACAAAACTCTCAAAAATATCATGCAAAAGTTGTACAAAGACACAACTGACTACTCGACCGGATGCTCGTTGCTCCTACCTGGAAGACAACAATAAAGAATGAGCAACAATGAACTAAAAAAAATAATCAGAGCTAATATAAGCTTTTATACATGAAACAGAAACGAAGTGCATAATCTTATGAAATTATACATATCTTCTTACAAATCATAACATGTTAGCATAATAAAGAACATGAAAAGAGAACAAGTATAAAAATCATGATTGCGGTGCAACTTGTAGGTCATATGCGTGAATTTATAAGCAAAAACATGTTCATAGCTGTTTATTGTATGTAATCGTAGCAATATCATTTCTTAGAGGTCATTTCACGGTAATTTTACCTTTTTAATGTATAGGGTTCAAATATTTTCATTTCCTTTTATCATGGGTCATCACTCAGCCTCAAATGCCGTATAAACTATCGATAAAGATAGGGCTTCCCCAACATAGCAGTTATCGATAGCCCTCTTGATACTTAGAGTTCCCAATTGTTCTATCATTGCCTAATTCTAATGGTTTTCAGAGTTTCGTTCCCGTATAAATATCAGAAGTCGAGAATAATTTATTTCTACATAACGTACTTACAAACACTCATGTAATAGTTTACTATTAACATTCCTTGTGATATTTAAATCATCATTTCTGTAATAAGCATTTAGAAGATATTACATGTATCATAGATAAAACATAATAAATGAATACTTGCAGGGAATTCATATTTTAAGTATAGTTATTTGCAACATAAACCGATCGTAGCATTATATGTATCATAAGAAAAGTAAACGTGCATTAATATATTCAATAGCAGGTATCCATTCACAATATGCAGAAAATTCTAAGTGCATCTGTGTCAAAATAGAAATCATATGAAAGCTTATAGAATATTTTTCTTAAACTAGCACAAAATTATTTCATCTGACTTGACGGAGTAGCCTTACGATGAGTGCTCATACGCTCTTCTCGAGCTCGCCGTCTCCTATAGACAACCTATGGCTACAACATAGGGTTTCATTAATTCTGGTTCATAGCATGAATTAACAAAAAAAAAAGACTTTATATGCCAAAACATATCTTAAAAGGACTTCTCAGCATAACTGATCCGTTCGAAACTGCTTAATTTTCTTCCTATCACTTTTAACCACACCACCTTATGCTGATTTCGTGCTATAATATTTTTAGAAGCTTACAAAATCAATTACGACACTTCCATCACAAAATTGGTGCCTTCAACGACTACTAGAAATTGTTAATAGCATGAAAAATGAGGTAAACGTCAATACGAAAGTGAGAGGAAGGAAATGAATGCTTAAATTGCATCGAAGAGGGATATATACTCACCCAAAGACCACGAAAGCTTGAAATGAAGTCTGTGACTTACAGGACTGCCACTCGTTTTGTTGTTGCTCGACCCGTTGCACTATAACAAAAGTTGGGCCTTCTGCAGGGCTGCTGCTGATTTACATGTGAGAGGGAGAGGTGAAATCAGAAAGAAGGGAATTAATTCAAGAGGAAGGGGAGGAAAATCAAAGCTCTGTACTCATTCAACCAAAAGTAAAGAATAATAGGGGCGTAAGTCGGTGGAGAACACTAATAGAGTGATTAGGGAAAAGGATTAAGAAATAATTAAGGTCTGTTTTGGATCACTTTTTGTTTTTTTTGGGCTTTTGTCTGTTTTATTTTTAATTTATTTATATTTATTGTTTTTAGAAAATACGTGTAATATTGTTATGATTTATATGTTTTTATTTAAAAATAAAAAACATATTTGGTTGGATATTTTTTACTTTTTTTAAAGAGAAAACTAAACTTTTTATAAACAGCTGGGTTCACGTGCACTCTAGTTTTAAGCTCTGCTGCCTATGAAGTATATGACGTCTTCCTTGCTCCATGCAGTACGAAGTATTACATGTGGGCGGTGGGCAGCGGGCGGGTAGACAATAGCTGGCGGCGGGCAGCAACTGGCGGGGGCGGGAGGTGGACAGCAGCGGGCGAGTGGCAAGCGGTGGCGGTTGGCTGGGGCTGATGAAGGTAGCGAGCAGGGTCTAACGGTAGGGGCGGGCTTGGCCCGGTAGGGGCCAGCAATGGGTGGCGAGGGTTGGGCGGCCTTAGGGGGTTTGGGGGGGGGGGGTTTGCAACGAGCGGCGTATAATAACCCATTTTGAAAAATCGGATAAAATTTTTAGTGACCTAATATATACTTGAATCTTTGCATCTCTCATATTTTAACCGAGTTAATTTTATAAAATTTTACTCTTTAAATGGATCAATTAATTATAAAAAAAAATATATAAATTTTGAATAGATTGAAAAATTTAAAAATTTGAAGTAACAACTTTATTAGCTTAATTAAACTCTTAATTATTTGTAATCCTGCATTCTTATTATAGCCACCGCCTTACGAAAAAAATTTGCGTACGATAGACGTATGCAGTGATGTGTGTGATAACCAATCGGAAGAAGCCACGTATTTTACACCGGTCCCACGACGTTAAAATAAGGTTACAAATAGGAATTTTGTCACACGTGACCCGTCGACCCGACCCGCGATGTAACACGTTTGTAACCTCCTTTGTAACTCCGATATAACCTTCTTTTAAATCCCGCGGTCGGCCTGCATTAACGTTCTTGTAACCGCGATGTACTCATGCTATACCTTCCGCGGTAATCTCCTATGTAATGCGACTGTAATTTTGTTGTAATCCTGTTGTAACCTTGCCACTATACCGCGCGTGTAACCTGAATGAAACTTTCCTGTAACGTCGTGGCAACGAAACCACAGTTATAATCCTTTTTTAACCTCTTAATTAAGAATTGTAACCTTTGTATAATCTCAAAAAATAGTGTTTTATAACCTTGGTAAAAGTTAGAAACCAGACAGTAACTTTTCATTTTCGAAAAACAGGCATTCGCATGTGCTAGGGTTTTTCTTCGTCGTCTTCCTTTCGAAGGTTAGGGTAGTAGAGTTTGGATTAGTTTTGTGAAGGAACACTAAAATGGAAGAGGACATCACCGAAACTACGAAGACGGATTTGGAAGAGGCCAATGTCGTGGACTTGGGAGAGGCTGAGAAGCCCGAATGCGAGGCGGCACCGCAAATGGTCAAGGGCGGGCGTAAGGAGTCAAAGAAAACGAAGGATATTGAATCTAGGTATTTTTAGGTTTTGATTTCTAATCCCTAAAGCTTGTTTATGTTTTTAGGTTTTATTTTTTAAATTTCACCTTTTTTTTCTTCTTTTGGTTTTTATTTGGTTTTTAACTTTTTTTGTTTTTTTTTTTTGGTTTTTTGGCCCCAAATTCATTGACTTGCGGTTGTTTTCCTTTTGAGTTTTAGGAGTTCTTAATTAGGTTTGATCATCAATAGACGAGGAAACATGAAATAAATTGGAAGTCATGAGTTTAGCTCAGTTTTTTGAACTCCCACCGTACCCTCAAGATCATATTTAGATAATGCACATAATAAATTGTTGGAATATTGATTGAATGTCATTTAATTTCGGAGGGAAAGATCTTAGATTTTATGCAGACGAAGTTGCACTCCTGATAGACATGTCAAATAGAGGGTTACCTGTATACTGGAGTAATGCCCCACTAACTAATATGGATGTGAGACAAATAAATACCACACTTCTGAACTATTTATTAGGAGAGTCATCGAATAACCTTTTGCAATTATTAATAAAGTTTTTAATGTCAAATTTGTTTTTTTCTTCAAATAACTTCAAAATGTCGAAAGATTTGTCATCTATTTGTGAGGATGTAAAATCTTTTGTAGCATATAATTAACCAACAACATTATGTAATTTTCTGATCGAGCAACTGAATATTTGTGCCACGAAAATAAAAAAAAGATCAGCCACTGGGATACATTACTGGTTTTGTATTCCTTCTAACGGTTTGTCTTATTCATATAACTTTGAAAAATACAATTCATAATTTTGGGCATCACAATAAATTATTGTATCATGTTTCATGCAGCTTTGGTTTTATGAGCATGTCTTTGGTCCTCCCAGCAGTGCCTGAGCTTGGACCAAGAATGCTGAGGTGACCAGTAAATGTAAAGTGAAATTTGGTAAAGATTCAACTAGCCTTTAAGAGGCTCACAGCCGCCGATGTGAGTTATTTATTTCTTTACTCCATAGACAGTCTTATTATGATATTGCGATACTTTCATTGAGTTTGAGTGTATTTATTAGCTTGCAGGTATATGATTATTTTTTTGAAATAAAAGACAGCGAGCATCATTTACTTTCTCCTCCTCTTGAAGAACCATCCAACCCTGCAAAACATCTTCAACAATAGGAGACTTAATCCCAACCACAATCTCCCACGTTCGTTCATGTTTTGCTATAGTTTTTTATCGCAGCGGTTCATAACCAACACATGCTTATACATATCGTATTGGTCTTTAAGTGATACTTGAACTACCTGAAGGTCATAAATTGTTCATGGAATTTAAATGCATAGTTGACACTCGCCCGACAAATATAGAGAATACAATTTCAAAGTTAAAAGCTAAAGTCAAAGATTTACATAAAGCAATAAAATAACCTGGTGGGGAATTACCAATGAAACAGACCAAAGATGCCACTTGGTTAATTTTGCAATTCCCTTGTCCAATAATGTACCTAAATACATCTAACATGATCATTTATTCTTATGTGATATGACTCCTTTTATGCAGCTGTATAAAGTTGGAAATGTTAAAGGATTTGTGCAGCACATTACAACTGAAATTGCTGCGAATGTCGAGTTGATTCTAATACCAATAATAAATAATCAACATTGAACATTATTAGTTGGGGCAATGAAAGAGTGCATATGGAGATTTAACGACTCATTACCAAATAGAATCCATTTGAATATCACCGACGCCATTGTAAGTAGACAAGGTTAATTACTTTATGCCTTGGACAAACACTAGCTCATCCATTTTTACATTTAACTGTGCAGATTAAACATTTTTTGAATGATGATGGGAAGCGTTCCAAACTGATTTGAGTAAATGACCGGTACATATGGCCAGAGGCATACCAGTACAGAGCAACAGTTTTGAATGTGGAGTATTTGTATGTAAATATATACAAACAATAGTGCAAAAGAATAAAATTGATTGTAAAGAATATTTAGAATGACAGAAGTCTATGCCGTTATTTAAAGCAGAAATATGATACGAGATCTGCAAATTCGCTTTGTCAAGAACATAATTTTTAAGGAGTGATTACAGGTTTATGTATATTATCATTTACCCTCTAGTTAGCAAAAAAATCATCATTTTGAGCTAAAGTTCTTAAGGAATGATCTTGCTTTTCTTTCTTTATAATGCAGATCCAGGTGCTAAAGTTAAAGATGCTTTGTCAATAATATATGTTTATGTAAATTCGCATTGTCCGGAATATATTTCTTAAGGAATGATCTTGGTTTTCTTTCTTAATATGATAGATCTAGGTGCTCAAGTTAAAGATTCTGATTTTAAGATATGTTGATTTGAGATGCAAGTGCTGATTTGGGTTCTTTGTATTTTGAGATGTTGATTTTAAGATTTTGATTTTATCTTATTGATTTTATATTGCAATATTTACTTAAGCATTTATTTAGAAAGATACTCATTCAATTTGTGCAGGAACCAAAAAAAGAAAAGAGATAACGCAGGAACCATATGGATGGATGACACAGTTTCACACATGCTTCGGTCTGAATGACCATATGGGTGTATGCTACAGTTTAATCGAATTTTGGGAGCTATTAGATAGTTTTAAATACTATACTTTACCATGTATTATGTGGTTTAAATTCTGGACATTCCAATGTATTATTTGGTTTGGAGATATAACACATGTATTTTGGGTTT
This sequence comes from Phalaenopsis aphrodite, assembly GCA_003013225.1. Lineage (NCBI taxonomy): Eukaryota > Viridiplantae > Streptophyta > Magnoliopsida > Asparagales > Orchidaceae > Phalaenopsis > Phalaenopsis aphrodite. The sequence goes on from NEWO01000061.1 coordinate 1,791,925, forward strand.
CTTTTGCAGTTTTATGTAATAATTGTAAAAGATTTCTTTAGCTGTGAATAAAAGTATAAATTCTGTGTTTAAAATCTGTGTATAAATTATGTGTATAAACTCTGTGGCTAAGATTATATATTCTGTGGTTTCAATAATAGATCCTGTGGCTTCAATAATAGCTTGAGTTCTTACGCATAGAGGAAGCATCACACATACATGGAGCTTATAATCAATACAAAATTCTTTTATTTCTCTCTCAATACCCTTTTAGTCTGGCATTAGATATTCCTTTAGAGCGCATTTTGGCAGGATCATTCATATTCGATTCATTGTTGACAGACTTTTCATTATTAGATATTCTTTTATTTCTCTCTCAATATCCTATATGTTCAAATTCGATTCTCTAAGATTGCCCTTTGCTTTTTGGGTGCATTGATATGCAGCTTTCTGCATGTGTGTTTGGAATATTAGGTCGCCTTTAATGTCATTCGAGGTTTGTGACTGTTGCAGATGCATGTACCCAGAACTGTTATATACATCTTTTTTTGCATTTTCAAACCATCTTAATAGTAGATATTTATCAGATATCTTCTTAATATAGAAAGTTTAGGACTCTTAGAGAGTGCACATAGTAGCCCTATCATTTCAAACTTCCTGTAGCTGCACTTAATACCCAAATTCAAACAGTCAAAATGAACTACCCAAGTAATGTTTGTCTTGTGATCATCCAAATTCTTAATTGAAAATTCAGTATTATAGTTTATAGAGGCACGTAATTGAAGACCACGTGACCCGTGTATAACTTTTTTCTCAAACATTGTGTACAACTTCCTTGAGTAAAATGCAGCTGCCTGCCTTAGTATTGGGTTGCTCTTCGCGATAGGAGTAATCATAGATTGATCACATTTGAAATCTGTCATTTTCATTACGCCTTCATGTTTTCATTACATTTTCAATGCCCAAGAAACAATCTGTAATAGAATTTGTAGGTTTTTGAGACATTATTACAAATGTTATTGGTTGACTCACTCCCTGTGTCGATAAAATTCACATTCCAAACACATTCTTATTAAAAGTTGTAGACCACTTATGTCTAATCTTGTACATATCATCTAGCCACGTATTGTTCTACAGATTACCCGTCTCAATCAACACCCCCCATGTATCATCAAATTCTTCTTCGGACTCGCATTTGCTCAAATATTTATAAAAAAATTACTGACTAACCTATTCAGCACCCCGCAATAAACTTTTGTAGGCAATTTCTTGTATATGTGCCACTGACATAATATATGTTGTGTATTTGACAAAATCTCTGCTATTGCTCTGACCATAGCCTGATTCTGATTAGTGTAGATTGTTATTGGATGATTATCACCCATAATACAGATGAAAGTTTTAAAAAGTCATTTAAACAAGTCCGTCGTTTTCTCTGACAAGAATCCGACTCCAAATAAAACATTCTACCAATTGTGGTTAACACCAACAATAGGAGCACAACATAAGTTATATTTATTTAACCTATAACTCGTATAAAAAAAATCACATCTCCAAAGCAATTATAATCAAGCCTGGATGTCCCGTCGCTCCAAAAAAAACTCATCAGTTTACCGCTCACATCAGTTTCAACATCCCATTTAAACTTGCTATCCTCAGCATTTATCTCTGCAAACAATTGCAATAAAGCATTGACATCACCATTTTCAATTCTACATCTCTTCTCTCTTTGAATGAATTGAAAGTATCTATTTTTTGTACATTCCAGGTTCTCTACACCCCCAACTTCTTGGGCTAGGAAATTAAGCACATCTACATTTATTTCACTTATCCCAGACTGCGCCATGGATCTAAGCACATCTACATTTATTTCACTTATCTTTCTGCAGGAATGCAACAATTGCTTGTCACCAGGGTTCGCTAATGAGTGGTTATGCGATTCAATTAATTTTTTAACTGTCCAATTACCTTTCTCATCAACTCCGTATCGAATCATTACAGGACAATCAGTTCTTGTTTTTGCTCTTCTATATTTAACAGTTTCCGTAATCTTGAGCTCTTTCTTGAAACCAACTTTTCCACATAAGAAGTTCTTTGTCTTGATATTTCTGGAGTTAGGCCAAAACATAGCGTGATCCTTACGAACACTTAATTCAATATGATGAGCGTAAGCACAATATACTTCATAATCTTCTTTCTCATTGTGGACCATCATTTAGAGTAATATGTTTGTTGTTTGCTCGGTACAACTAGCTTTGCTCTCATCAAACTGTACACAAGAGAATAAAATGTTAGGCTCAATAGACAGCTCAAAAAACATCCCTAAACTTCATAATGACACCTAAAAAAAATTAACCTAAAAACATACACCTCTACAAACATGCGCCTCCAAAAACTGGGGTTTAATGCAGGATAGGATATTTACTTCACTGTTTACTTCACCGTTTTTATTAAACCTAATACACCATGCAACTTTACAAAAATAACATAACTTACATACACCTCCAAAAATACAGATACATCCTAAAAATAAGAAAACCATTGCAGCAAAGAATATTAAAGAAAATTCTAACTAAATATAATAATAAAACATCTTCAAACATACCTCCATTTTAAGTTCCAGTTCTTCTTTCCTGTCAGGATAACTCCCATCTTCTCCTTCCGCGTCATACATAAACTGACACTCTCTGTACTCGGACTCCATCTTCAAGTTCAACAGGTCCAGCTGTCGGAAGCTGCCGCTGTAGAAGAAAATGGTCAGAGAACAATGGAATATTAAACCTAGCTGCTTAAATACCATGCTTCACACTCACCAATTTTAAATCACGTTCATTGCAATTACACTCAGGGTACACGAGCGGTTCCAATTGGATGGGCTTAATCGTTCGTTACATGGCAGTTACACGAAGGGTATAATCTCTAATCTATGCGGGTTACAAGCGCTGTTTCGCTATATGGGCTTGATAGTCTGTTGTACCGCGATTATAATCGAGTTACAAGAATGGTATAACTTTCCTTCCACTGCGATGACGTTACTGGGAAGTTTCACTCAGGTTACACGAGCGGTATAGTGGCAAGGTTACAACCGGGTTACAACAAAATTACAGGCGTGTTACATAAAAGTTTACCACGGAAGGTATAACATGGGTACATCGCGATTACAAGAGCGTTAATGCAGGCCAACCGCGAGATTTAAAAGAAGATTACATCGGAGTTACAAAGGAGGTTACAAGCGTGTTACATCGTGGGCCGGGTCGATGGGTCATGCACGAGAAAATTCCTATTTATAACCTTATTTTAACGTCGTGAGACCAGCGCAAAATATGTGGCTTTTTCCGATTGGTCATTGCACGCATCGCTGCGTATGTCTATGGTACACAAATTTTTTTCCTCAAAATTAAGCCTAGGGGTCTCAGTCATTGGGCTGGGATCTTTACTCTAAAGCTTTGAAACCCTTCCCTTGTATGATTTTCCTCCTGTTCGATCTCGCAAGCATCTCATGAGAAGAATTGCGATTTTGTGCTGTAGCAGGCGAGCCGAGCGACACTGGGGAAGCCGCACGAGGTGCAGTAAGCTGCATCCCACTCCTTATTCCCTCTCCCCATACTCCTCTCGTTTACCCTCCTCCCTCGCGTCGTTCCACTCTGTCGAGGGAGCCTGCGACTCAAACTATAGTGCTGGAGTTGGGTTGGCTGGGGTCGGGATCGTGCGCGGTTGCACGACAGTGTGCCGCCGACTAGGTTTCTGAGTTTTGAGACGAAATAGTTAGCGGTAATCCCTATTTCATGGTATTCGATACATTTCTTTCCTTGCACTTTTATTTTGTGATTTGCCACAAATTGTGCATCTTTTTCATCTCCGATTGACGTACTGGAGACGAAGTTGCGTAGAGAGCATTGGAGATGGTTTGTGGGTTTCCAAATTGGCTTCTAGTCTAAAATCAACAAAGTTGGGAAGAGTGAGCGTAGATAAGAAAGTAGAGGGAGGGAAGTTTTGGCAATTTGGAAGAAGAGTGGGGTTGCTTAGAAGCGTTGCCGTTCATTTAGGCTAATCAATTATATGTGTGATTAAATTACTTTATTAGTCAAGATATCTTTAAATCTGAAGTTAATTGTAAATTCCAGGTTATTTGTCCCGCACGACAAGCTTGAGGCGAGAGTATAAAGTTCATTATAAAGTGGCTCCATAAATTTTAAGTAACTAATCTTATGCTTATTTAAGAAGAATAATTTAATAAATGGGAATCACTTGAATCTTAAGTTTAACATTATGTTTTACAGGTTATTAAGTTCCACATAAAAATTATCGCAACGCTAGCTAGCTATGAAAATAAAGATTTTAGCATAACAACTGAGGTGGGTAATTGTGTTTCTAAATTTTAGTAATCTTATTTATTTCAGATTTTGTGTTTTACTCCATGTATGACCTAGTTTAATCAGATCTTCATATTGTTAGATGAAAACATATGCATGATAGGGATAATAGAAAAACTTGTGCATATATAAAAGATGCGTGGGATTAATGATATTTATATAGTCATTATATGTAACATAGGCATGTAAGATAGACATGCAGGAAAGATATGCATGATATAAGAGATTTGCATGATATGAAAGATATGCATGATATAAGAAATATGCATGAGATAAAAAATATGAACGATACAAGGAATACACATGATATGAAAGATATACATGAGGATAGTTGGACAGTAGAGTAGGTATGCATCTTTGTAGATGCATAAATATATCTAAAAATAGTGTATGTCATAAAGCATGAAATAGTTTATATTTGTAATTGCATATTCAGAGGAGTTCACCATCTAATGATGCAAGGGAAGACAATGTACCCGCATGTAGAGTTTTTTACCACCATAGACAATTGTGATGGTTAGATCTTTAATCACTGTACTGACGAGATAATATCGGTTAGGGAGAATAGACCAGAGCTTTTCTCCCCAGATAATTGTGATGTTTTTATTGCTAACCGCTGTGTCGACGTGGTAATATCGGCCGGGGGCAGGTAAGAATTTTTCCATCCTAGACAATTGCGATGTGTCGATGACTAACCATGGTGGCGATGGGAGCCGTCGAGACAATATTGGCCAAGGGTGTGTAAGGTTTTGTTAACGGTGAGATAGAAATATATGTAAAGAGTATATAATAAAAGTAAAGTTAAGATGAATGCATGTAGAAGATTAGTGTATATTTATTTAGAAAAAGATAATTGATACATGCATTAACATGTATAAAATTTCTTATAAAAATATTAAAGTTTAGCTTCTTAAAAGATTTTTTATCGCGATATGAAAGACCAACATGTTTATTTTATTTTTTTCCATGGATTACTGTAGTTTATAAGTGTGTTTACTCATGAGTTATCTTTAGATAATTCATTATGTTGCTTTAATATTATTTTTAAGTTTTAGGCATTTGCATAAGATGAATAGAAGATGATCAAATGTGTATAGAAGACGAGAAAAACAAACGAAAACATACAAATTTCTACTTATTAATTTTAATTGCTTTCTTTATGTAAGATTTGAACATTAAATCAGTTGTGATAGAAATATAATAGCAGAGAATTGATTTTCACCTGCCAACCATCTACTTTCGTCTTGGTTAACTCCAAGCACCGAGTTGAGTCATGACACAACGACGGGCGGTGACGGGCGGCTGCGGCTGACGACAGTCAATGACTGGCATGCTGCGACCAGCGGAGGGGGGGGGGGCTCGCACAGACAATGCTCCGAAAAACATATTTTTAAAACAACAAAACATAATTTGTATTTTTCATGTTTTGAAAATAAGCCTTATGTATTTTAAAAATAAAATTTCAACAAAAAAAACAAAAAATGAATAAACAAGCACTATTTTTGGGTTTGTTTTCAATTTTTTATTTTCAAAACAAAAAACAAAAAACAGGAAGTGATCCTGAATAATGCCTAAGGTTTTATTGATTTTATAACTTATAATTTCAATATTTTATAACTCCCAATCCACACAGAAATCACGTGCAGTGCATTAGATCGATTTGATCAATTTCATGCATAGAATTTTATAAAATTATTTCTATCAAATTTGGGGTGATGAAAATTGTGGGGTACTTTTGAAATTTTCGAACTTTATCTAGTTTTTTGAAATTTTTGTGTTATAAAACCGGCCAATTACATCGGTCCAAAAGTGGAGCGGGAGTTCGGCCAGTCTCTTGTGGGTCAAAAATTGCTGCCTAACATATTTGGAAACATATTTGGTAGCTTAATAGTATTTATATGTGTTTTTTGTGTTCTAGGTTTAGTTTGCTTTGAGATTTTTGTCAGGATAGGCTTCGACATCCCGCTTTTCTCTCATAGTCTTATATAAGTCCTCGAGAAGGTACTTCAGTTGTAACTCATTCTGAGGGAGTGTTTATCTTTTCTTTATTGTTTGTTGCTGCCCTCCCTACCTTCTTACCAGCTGGTCATAACCATCAACCACTCCTCTCCTACTTGTTGCAGCCTTGCAATCTTCCACCTGCTTGCTGCCATGCCCTTCCAGTCACGTATCGCTTGCTGCCGCCTCTTTCAGCCCCTTCCTTGCTTGTTTTCGCCCTTCAACCTCTTCCTTGTTGCCGCCCCTTCCAACCCTGTTCTACTGACTGTCCAGCCGCCATATAGTCTTTCTCTAGCTACCTTTGGGCCACCCTACTAGCTACAACTTTCAATTCCCACCACCTCGATCCATAATCTATCACCTTTGAAACTCACCGTAGTGGGTATTTGTATTTTGTCATTATTTTTTCTTTTTCAAGTGTCTTTTTTGAGACTTTATTTGCTTTGGAACAATAATATTTGTTATCTCTATTATTTTTTAGGTTAACTGCTTAATCACAATTAGTATGACTATCTTCAATTATCTTTTTGCCCTTAAGTTTACCCACTACGGTGAGTTTCAAAACTTTTTTGAGACTTTATTCAGACATTCAAAGAATAACATTTTATAATCTTTTTGCCCTTAAGTTTACCCCGGTCTTTAACAAACAATGTGAATTTCTCAAACCACGCTCTTGGTGAATGCTTCAAATCGTATAAAAACTTTTGTTTAGTTTACACATCTTTGTGTCGAACTTCACTAAATATTGGAGGTGCATCTTTGCACACTTCTTCTAGTATCCATTGAGAAATACTTTTCTATATTAAGCTGTTGTAGGGGCTAGTAAGATTAGCTGCAAGTGATAAAAGAACTCTCATTTAATTTTGCGATGGGTTAATGTCTCAAGTAAGCAATGATTTAGGTAAGAGTGAAATTCTTGGCAACCAATTGCGCTTTGTATCGTTCTACAGAACCCTTAAAATTATACTTGACTTTAAACATCTATTTGCATGCGACAATTTTCTTCTCTCTATGTAGATCAATCAATTCTTACTTGACATTTTTTTTCTAGAGCTTTCATCTCCATGATGACAACCTCATTCCACTTGTTAGTTGTTATATGATTATGAACATCATGGATGATACTATAAGAATACCTGATTCGTCTTCAATATCTAAATAACTTGACTCAGTTTCTTCTGATATAATATAACTTTGATTTTTAGGTTGAACAATTAAGGTCGAGGAGATATTTTTTTTGTCTTCGGTTTCAAGAAAATATTGAATAATAGTTGTCAAATCTTTTTTTTTTTCAGCCTTAAGATGAGTTGTAAAAATGATTGTAACTGAAAAAAAGGTGACATCCATGGTAACAAACATTTTCTTAGAAATAAGATAAAATTTTTTTACATTTTTTGGCTATGAGCATAATTAACACATTTTTTGGCCCGGGATTCAAGTTTTTCTTGATTTTAATTATGAATGTGGACAAACACAATACACCTAAATATCTTTAAAGTTAAGACAGAATTCGATTTGTTGGGTAAATTTTATGAAAAATATCAAAATTTTTTTGAAGTTTAAAATATTATTGGTTGCTCTATTAATGATGAATGTGGCAGTAAGAACCACTTCACCCAAAAGATATTTTGACACCTGATTTGTAAATAACAATGCCCCAGCTACCTCAAACAATTGTTTATATTTTCTTTCAGCTACATTATTTTGTTGTGGGGTATCAACATAAGAGCTTTGATGAATTATACCTTTTTCGGAAAAATTAGCTCGACAGTTTTTATCACTCGGTCATATTTGAGTAGTTTTTTGAATTTGTGTTTGAACAATGGTGTAGAAGCTTTTGAAGGTTATTTTCACTTATGTTTTTTCATTCATCAAGTACACCTAACTTAACTTTGTGTGATCATCAGTAAATATCACAAATCATTTTTCTATCATAGTATGTAAGCTGTTTACATGAACTCCATATATTATTAGGAATAAGAGTAAATATTATTATAGGAGAAAAAAATGCACGTTGATGTTTGACAAACTGACAAACTGACAAACTTTACATTAAAAAATATATTTTTTTTCTAAATTAAACTGAAAAATAAGAATTTTAAATACTGAAAATTAGGACGACCTAACTTATGATGCCATAACATAATTTCGTTGTATTTGGAAATAAACCCAAAATTAAAGCAAATACTTTGATATGGTCTATTCACATCATCTTCATCGTCATAATAATAGAGTTCATCATTTTCCTAGCAGTACCAATCATCCTTTCAATAGTTAATTCCTGAAACTCTCATCAAGAAGAGTAGAAATTAGCTTGACTCTGATGATCAGAAGTAATTTTACTAATGGACAATAATAACATGACAAATTGGGAATATGCAACAATCGTGAAGGGTTAACAACGATTCTGGTAAATCAAGAGAGAACCATCAACAATTTTGACATTTATTGCTTGCACAAGGTTTATAAGATGACAATATTTTTTAGCTACTAGCCATATGATCAGTTGTGTTAGAATAATTATCCAAGAATGAACAAAATTAGAATTAACACTTGATAGTGCATTGAGTAAAGAGTTATGTTTCTGTACTGAAGAGCAGGACGAAGTAAGTGACAATTTGGAGATTGAAACAACTTATGTAGGTACTCTAATTGCTCCTTGGTGAAAGAGATTGCATCCAAGCTTGCAGAAGACTCTTTAGTTTCCTCAGCACTGCTTGATAGATCGTCTCATTTGTATTTTAATTTTCAATTCGTAGGTTTACCATGAAACTTCCAACATGTCTTTTTTATATGCCATAATCTTTTGCAGTGCTCACACCGTTATAGGTAGGGCGAAGTGGTTTTAGAATTACTTGAATCAGTAGAAACAATATAATTTGTTTGGGTGTCAATTATCACTGACTTGTATGACATCATTAGAGGAGAGAAGAGGATGGGACAGAACCACGAGTTGATTTCGATCACGAGTTAATTGGGTGCCCAAGTGTGCAATATAGGAGAAGTCGGTAGAGAAGAATCAATCTTTGCTCGTAGTATCTCTGATAACACTATCACTTGATCCGCGATTTCGGTGATGCCAAAGGTTGAGAAAAAAACTCGCAGAGAAGAAAAAACAGCCGCCGAGAATTTGATGGAGTAGAAGAAAAGGTAGTCGTTAGAGAAAGCCAAAAAAGGTCTAGAAAGAAACAGAGGGCCAAAAAACAATTTCCAGAATCAAAAGAGAGCATCTATGTGAGGTGGAGAAACATATAATAGAAGAAAGCCCGATAGAGAAGAATCAAATGTGGTGCCTTTTTCTAGTATGAGTAGCGGGTACGGGTGAAAGGTTACGAGCAAACTTCGGTGAGCTCCCACTTTGCACAAGTTATCACGATCGCGTTTGTGGAAGCTTCAAGTTATGTGGCTTGTGATCATGTCTTTAAATGCTCAATCGCGAGTGTGATTCACGTCTTCAATTGTGTCCAAACACATCAAATGGTTACGATCGCAGCTTTGAATGCTTCGAAAGGTTACAATCGTGTCTTCAAAATTTTTGAAAGGTTACGATTGTGTCTTCGAACGCTTCAATTTCACCAATTTACGAGCTTCTTTATGTGGTCGAGGTGGGAAAAACTAAAACTTCGGTCGTGAGTGGGGGGAAACCTAAAGCTTATTGGCGTTGCCGCTTCGGGTTCACCAACTTATAAGCCACCACATTAGGAAAGCTATTGAATCAACCACAAAATCCTCATGCTAGAAAGAGGAAATAAAAATTACCAACAATAGATAATACTAAAAATAGAAAATGCTAAAAATATAAAAAAATAAAAATAGAATATATCAAAAGTAAAATTTAGAATTTTCTAAAATTCCTTCAAAAATATCAAAATTAAATGAAAATTTTATTAGAATTTTTCATTTTCTAGATTCATGAAATTTATGGTTTAGTTTCTTAAGTGAATTTTAGTCTTATTTTGGTGAACATACCTACTCGTGTGCTTTTAGAGTGAGTTCTTCAAGTTTTTAATTATTTAATGTGAAATATTTCTTCTTGTATGGACATGAGAACTTGAATATGACTTTGGTGATATTTTCTCTTAATTTTCTATTTTTATTCGTTATTTGCTCGTGTGATAGATATCTTATCAGGTTTTTATATAGAAGTTTTTATTGTTGTGACGTGAATTTTTATTGGCATTGAATTTTAAATTCATTCTTAGATTTATTGCAGAATTTTGAAATTTGGCTACTTTTCTATTCTGTTTGGAATGAATCAAGTTTTTTTTTTTCTTGTATTGCATCAAATAAATATAATATTTGTTTAAATTAAAAGTTAGGAAATTTTGAATTAAGGTATTTTGTGTATTTCTTTGTACAACTCATCACAAGCCTGCATTATTAAACTCTACTTTAAGTTTTCATGCATCATCATGGCTAATGTGTTTCTTATTACTTTATATATATATATATATATATATATACATATATATATATAAATTTTTTATTTTTTTTTGCAAATAAAGTGGCAGCTCTAAATATGCATAAGTTTTAGAAATGATTTGATATAATTTATGTTATTTAAATGATTTTGGAGCATGGTTAATGTATATACTCTTATTCCTGCATCATAAAGAGCTTTTTTCTTGTACAATACACATGATTTTCATCTTAACAATAAAGTTAACTTAAAACATCGCTCCTAATCTCCCTAGTGCTATTTATGTTCTTTTGTTGTGTTTAGGTTGCAGTTTTTGCCGTGTTTTTGTTCATGAAAGTTGTTGTCGTGTTTCTGTTCATGAAAGTTGTTGGTGTCCCTAGTTCCCTTCTAGGATTGTATTTGAGGTTCGAGTGTTGCTCCGACTCTATCTCGCTCTCGAGGTGGTGATTATCTTACTTTTTTCTCTCGCCATAATCCCCACATCTCTCCTAACCGCCCCTTCATCGTTGCAGGCCACCCTGGACAGCTCTTGTTTGCTTTCAACCTTTCCAACCCCGCACTTCTCCCTTCCACCTTGCTGCTACCTTTCAAAACCAGAGTCCACCTTGTTGCCACCCCAGGACAGCAAAGTTATTGCATTTGTCTTCTTGTTCTGCCACTTCCGCTTCACTGCCATGTCCCTGGACCCCCTCAACCTACTGTTTTCCTTGTTGTCGACCCCTCGACCTTCTTACCATTGCCTAGGAAAGCAAAGATCTGCTGTTCCATTGCCATATCCACCCACTCACTCCACTTGCCCACCTTGCCGCCACCTCGCCTGACCGCCAACAACCACTACCAGCACCTTTGATTCACTCTACTCGTGTGTTGTGTCATGTTTTGTTATTTCTTATTTCAGTTGGTTGGTTGTAAGTTCCTATTTAATTTCAGTAATAATATTTATTTTTTCTATTGTTGTTGTGTTTAACTACGGTATTACCCCTCTCACGTCTCTCAATCTCTATTGTAATTCCTCTGCATATGTAATCTCCCACCTTACTGTTGCATTTTATATCTTGCCTTTATTGCTGTCTCCGCATCCATCATTATCAGATTCACATTCTTTATGTTTGTTTCTCACTGCTCCTGAAAATTTAAGGCTATTACTATGGTTTTGTGCTGATTACTTTGGATCTCTCAACATTGGAGTGATCCGCATTGTCGCCACCATCAGATTTGCTGCTGCCTTTTTTTTTAAAGTAGAGCTTCTCATTTGTCCCTCCTCACTTTTGCAACCAGATGATGATTAGATTAGGAGACTAGATGTTTTAGATTCAACTTATGGTAAGAAAGGTTATTCTATAAAAAATGTTTTTAATTTATTAGAATTAAATGAAAATATGACACTCGATAGCACGCAATGGAGAAAAAGGATTCTTGTAGCCGACCCCACTTATTTGGATAAAGTTTTGTTGTAGCTGTATTCTGGTTGAACTTTGATAATCACCTATAAAGCACCCACCTATAGTTTAATGGGTAGACTTTTCTCATTATCCCGTTACTTATACTATAACCCTCTCAATTGGAATAATTTGAGCTTCGAAGTTTAGTGCAGGAAATATCAAGGAAAACTAAATCTGAGGTAAGTCAGTGAGGAAAGTTGTATAAAATGTGGATGCTTGAAACTGCACACCGTGCCTACCTACACAGTTTGTTGCATGGTGCTGAAAGCATGAACTTTCTGTTTACTTTTTTCCCGTCAATCCTTCTCAGAGTTGGAGTTAAGTATTAGGATAGTATTGCTTGTCAGTCTCAACCTGCATTTGAAAGATCATGTATGAATTTTACACCCATTGTAAGGATCATTTGATAATATTTTCTTAATTTTCTGTGGTTGCCGTGCTACCCTATTTTGTAAGAGTAAATTAACTGCTATTTAAATAGACATGCACAAGATACTCTAAAATTGTAATGCAACTTGTTATGAAGTCATGAATGAATTGTACACTAGCGTAACTCTTTCAATCTCATATTTCCTGTAGAAATCATAATTGCAACTTTTCAGATTATTAGAAAGTGAGCAGGTAAAAAGCCTGGCTTATGTGGTTTTAAAGTTTTTTTTCCCAAGCATAGTCTTTCATATTTTATAGCACATTTTCTTTTTTCCATTTAAAAAAATGAAAGTATTTAGGTGTGCTGTTTTTTCTCATTTGCAGGTTGCATTGGAGATGTTCCTGTCATACTGGCTAAACCACAAACTTTTATGAATTTAAGCGGCGAGTCTGTAAGTATTAATATCTTACTAACATGTCTTTTTTAATGTCATTATATGCCTTATCTTAAAATATAATGTTTTATTGGAATTATTTATGAAGGTTGGATTACTTGTTTCATATTTCAAAATTCCACTGAATCAAGTACTCCTGGTATCTGCAATATTATCTTGATTTTCCTCTTTTCATCCGGTAGTTTAAGAAATTGTGGCTGGATTTATCTAATATGTGATTCTGTTCTAGATGTACGATGATCTAGATTTACCTTTTGCAAAGTTGAGGCTATTACCAAAAGGTGGGCATGGAGGACAGAATGGGTAAGTTTCGGTTTCCCTTTGAATGTGTTTCTTTTTATGCTTGTGCTTGTTACCATCATACATTATTCTGTTTGGATAAAACTTGTGCTGTTGCGAGTCTTTTAGCAACACGATGAAAATGTTGTACAATACTCATCATACTAGCAAAGGGCAATTCCGTATGGCTTGCCTTGGCAAATTATTGAAAATGAAATTTTTAGGATTCCTTTATAAATATATTTTAGAACACTTTGAAAGTGGGTTGAAAATGTAAAATCTTGCTTCTAATTAATGGTAATATCTTGCTGTAAATCTTTTCATTTGTAATCTATCTAGTTGTTGACCTCACTTTTGGTTG